>NW_004624783.1:13853969-13870956 GCF_000247695.1 Heterocephalus glaber
TGTTCCATCTCATTTCCCTTTGGGGTTGCTGTAGGTGATCTGGAAGTCTGTTTTTGAGGCTTGTTTATGTGTCTTCTCATTTCCACGGGATGTGTGGGGGCGTGCTTCTGGCACTCACGCAGCTCACCTTCTGTGCCCTAGGAACTTGGGATGGCAGCGGGGGAGCTTCCTTCCGGGTGCTGGGACTGGCTGAGCCTCACTGCCCTAGGAGCCTGGGATGGAGGCGGGGAGCTTTCTTCCAGGTGCTGGGACCAGCTGAGCTTCACTGCCCTAGGAGCCTAGGATGGAGGCAGGGGATCTTCCTTCCGGGTGCTGGGACCGCCTCAGCTTCACTCTAGAGAAGCTTCTTAGAGAAGTGAAAAAAGAGATTTTTTTCTCTAGGTTGAGATTTTAAGAATAATTAAAAATATTCCAGGAATTAGGAGAGTACAAGAATGCAAAGATCAGTTATTAAAAAAATTAATAAATGCCTACATAGACTAATAACAAAGAGAAAAGACGTTATTTATTATAAAAGAACATTAAGAGGAGAATTTACATTATATTTTACAAATATTAAAGGGATAAAGAAATATTAAGAACAGCCCAATAGATTTGAGAACCTGTATAAACTAAAAAAACTTTTGATATATACAAAGTACAAAAACTACTGCAAAAGAAATTAAAAAAGTAAGTATTGGTGTAGGAAATAAATTCTCATAGTCATTTATCAAAAGAAATGCAATATTTTATAAAAAGAATTTTTATAGCACTTTCATTCATAATAGCCTGAAAATAGCACGAAAGTACACCAAGAGAAAAATAGGTAAATCATGCCATAAACATAAGGTGAAAAACTCTTCAGCAAGAAAAAAGAATGAAGGGCTGGGGATTTAACTCAGTGGTGCTACGCCTGCCTCATAAGTGCAAGGCCCTGAGTTTGATCCCTGGTACTGCAAAAAAAACAAAAAACAAAAAACAAAAAAAACAATGAAGCACTGATAGAAATCTCAAACAAATAGGCTGGGGATTTAACTCAGTGGTTTCACTGCCTGCCTTGCAAGTGCAAGGTCCCGAGTTTGATCCCCAGGACCAAAAAAAAGAGAAATTTCAAACAAATAATGCTGAATGGAAGCATAAACACAATAACACAACTAAAGAGCACATGCCTATAGTTTCATTTATATGAAACAGTAGAAGAACCATATCTATACAGAGAGCAATAGTAATAGTTGTCAGGGACCAAGAGTTCTAAATTTGATTATGGTGGTAATAACACAATGTGTGTATTTGTAACAATTATCAAACTCTGTACTTTAAATAGGGATATTTAACTGTATATACAATTAACACTTACATAGACTAATAACAAAGAGAAAAGACATTATTTCTTCAGAAGTTGAGTTCAGAAAGGTGATAAAAGAAATCTTGTTAGGACTCTGTGTGCTGGAGGGGTGAAGTGTGACATGGAAAGTTTTATTCTATAAGAGAAGGGGAGATTCCATGCTGAATTCTTTGCTATAGGTATGCTGCATTTTTAGGTGTTGGGGGGATCCCCAATATGAAACTTACTACAGATAATTGGACAGGTCTTGCAATCAAAGGAAAAAAAATCTGTGTTGAAGGTAAAGACTTGGTGTCATCTGCATAAAAGAGTACTTGAAATTTAGGGCTTGATGAGATTACTCAAGAAGGAAAATATAGATATGGAGAACATCCCAGGACAAAACCCTGAGAGAGTAATAAGAAAGGAATGACATAGAAAGAGGAGACTGTGAAAAGGTAGGATGGAATCTTTCCAGTCAGGGATGTTGAGGGAAGAAAATGTTTCATCAAAGAGGGGGTCTGTATTGCCACTCACTTCTGATAAGTCAAGATCTACAAGGTGTCCAACAAATTTAGTGATTTACCTTTCTAAATAGCTGGGGAGGGCTCTAGGGTCATAGGTAACTTTGTTTTTGTTTGCTGGTGTGTTTTTGGCATGGGAGAAATGGGAGCATCTATAAATATTGATAAAAATGAATCAATAGAGAGAGATGATGGAGGATTGATTCAAGAATGAGTTCCTTGGAGAGGCAGGAAGGGATGGGATCTACAGCCGAGGTGGAGAAATTAACCTTAGACAACAAGATGGAGCCAAAGTGAAAGGGAGGTGGGGATTCCTGTAGGCCAAGGGCAATTAATGCCTGATAGTAAAGAGCTATCAGAGACCCCTTCCAAGGCTGAGACACTGTGGTCTGTGTTTCCTCAGGGCACTGAACAGGTAGAAAAATCGTCAAGGAGGAAAATTGGTAATTTCTCTTGACTGTTGCCTAGGAGTTGAATTTATTTTGTACATTGATATTAGCCTACATTCAACTAATGGTCTTTCTATTGGTCTGACTCTGCAATAGGGATGATCAACATTTTACATGGAATGGGTTTAAGGCTCCTTGCTTTGGGACATCACACACCCTTTATGGTGAGAGATATTTCCTTTGCTTGTTTAAAAATACATACCACACTTTAAGAATAGAAAAAATATCCCAGCTAATGGACTAACTTGAATTGTGTGTACTTGCTTGCTTTCAGCATCTTGGAATGGCGCATAACTATAGGAATAGCAGCCAGGCTGTCCAAGCTGTCCGTGATGCCGGCTATGAAATATCTCTGGGTTTAATGCCAAAGTCTATAGGGCCCTTAACATTTGTGTTCACGGGGACTGGTAATGTATCTAAGGTAAATTCCACTTGTCTTCCTTCTGCAAAACAATCTGAAAACCTGAAGATGTGGGCATTTTGTAAATATTTCAAATTAAATTAATAGATATTCTATTTTTAGCACCTTATGTATTTTTCTTATAGCAAAGAGCAATAATGGTTCAAATATTTTCTTTGCTTTTAATTGATTCCAAGCTATCAGAGGCTTGCAATTCTTTTCCTCTCTTCCTTTTTCCTCTCTCCCTCCCCTTCCCTCTTCCTCTCTCCCTTCCCGTCCCTCCCCCTCCCTCTCTCCTTTTTTCCTTGAGATAACTCATTTTAAGGGTGTAAAGCTGTGTTCCTAGGTGATCCAGTTTTCCTTCTTCACTGGAATGTCCAAAAATTTGGAAGTGACTCCAGGATACATGTTTCAAGAATACCAGGGCTTTTGCCAGTAAGATATTAGGGAGATTAATTCAGGACTGTAATTAATACTTTCTTTTTTTCCTGGGGTGGTTTTGAGAATGCATTTGTAATCTCCCAGATAAACTTTAAACTGAAAAATAGATCTTCAAGAAAAATATTTTCCAAATAGGACATCTCTGTTAGTATTGTATTGTGACGTAGGCATCTGATTTTTTTCTTCTGTAGAAAGTAGTTTTTCCACTTGAAATAATTTCTGCAATCGATCGAAAAGTGACTAGAAATATCATATCCACATTTGTAAACTATAGTTGCTGTTCTGAGTAATTTAAGTAAAAAATAAAAAGTCAAAGCTGCTTCTAATGCATGCTTTCAGACTGGAATCAAAGCTGGTTTGCAGGCTGTATGCAGGAAATCATCTGTACTTCTGGATTACAGTCCTGGCCACAGGGCAGGGCAAGTGGAACTGTATAATTGTGGAGAAAATAATTGAAATCTTTACAGAAAACTGTGTTGGCTCTTTTCTTACTGAGTTTTAGATTTTTACTCATGCATTATTTACAGGGAGCCCAAGAAGTCTTTAATCAACTACCCTACGAATATGTGGAACCCCATGAATTAAAAGAAGTCTCCAAAACTGGAGGTAAGAGGTGGAAAAGATAGAATCATTTACTGTTCTGAGCAGCATTTGTATTATAATATCTTATCACTATGTCTTTATCATTTCTCACCAAATTTACTAATTTCCTTTTTCTCTGTAAGACCTCAGAAAAGTGTATGGGACAGTGCTAAGTCGCCATCATCATCTTGTCAGGAAGACAGATGGTGTGTATGATCCTGTAGAGTATGACAAACATCCTGAGCGCTACGTTAGTCGCTTTAATTCCAATGTGAGTATCATAGTAAGGTTTTGAGTTGTTTGCTTATGATGTACTATAGTTAGGCCGTTTCAGAGAGAAACTGTGCATATGTACATTGGTTTTAAGTTACTCATATTGACTTGTTTTGAATCCTTTGGATCTTAGGAGTTTTTTTCTGGTATTTGTAGGGGTCTTTGTTAGGGTTGTGGATGTTTTTGTGGAAACACTTTTTTCTTCACTCTCTCTTTCTGTTTCAGTTCTACATGCACATGATTGCCCTAAACCATTTTCCATGGACTGCTACTTTCCGTATAATCCTGGGCTAGTTAGCGCTGTTGTCAAAGCAGAACGTATATGAGGTTTGATCTTAACGTATATTCTATAGCCACAAATTGTAGTCATAACCTCAGCCAGTGCATTAGTTGGTTTTTCATCACAATAAAAAAATATAAGACAGACAATTAAAAAAAAAAAAGGTTTGTTTAGCTCAGAGTCTTGGAGGCTGGAAGTTGAGATGGCAGGGCTCAGGTTCTAGTGAGGGTCCTGGATGGCTGCATCATATCAAGGTGGGAGCATATGTGTCTTTGTCTCTGTGGTCTCTTGCCCTTTCCTTATAAAGTCACCAGGATATAATCTTAGGGGCTCTACTCTGATGATCAGGTCTAATCTAGTAACTTCCCAAAAGCCCCACCTTTAAACACAATAGCTAGATTCAATTTCTATCCTCTAAATATCATTAATATAAGACTTTTGGAGTTAAACTTCTGCCGGAGCTCAGGGTGACAAACTATATTTAAACCATAGCGTTCTGTCCCTTCCCCCACCCCCACTCATCATGGAAGCATTCTATCCCCAGTAATCACAAAGTCTTAACTCAGCTAGCATTGATTAAAAAGTCCAAAGACTCAACTAAACCTCAAGGCCAATTCCTCTAGCTGGGAGCCTCTATACAATAAAAAACAAGTCACATACTCTCAAGATAATAATGGCAGAACTAGCACACGGTAAGCATTCCATTCTCAAAGGAGGGAACAGAGAAACAGAATGGAGTAATTGGCTCAAAACAATACCAACACCCAGCAAGGCAGATATTAAATCCTAAAGCTCCAAATCTAGCATCTGGTGCACAGTGGGGCAAAGGCTGGGTCCTCAAGATGTTGTACAGCTCTAGCCTCTATGGCTTTGTTGATCTATGTGGCCACTTTTATGGGCCACACACAGATGCTTGCAGCTTTCCATGGCTTCCATGGAGTGCTGCCTGCAGCTGTTCCCAATGGGTGTTGCTTTGCCTTTCTGGACTCACCCATTGTGTTCAGTTCTACCAGGTCAGTAGGCATCACCATATCAGGACTCACTGCAGGAAACTTTTGCCTGGGTTCTCAGGCTTTAGTTTGAAATCTAGATAGAAGCTACCATGACCCAATAATGATCCATTTAAAAATACTGTATGCTATTTCCAGCCTGATCCTCCAAATTCTTCCAGCCTTTGCTAGATAACCAGTTCCAATGCTATCTAAACATTTTCAGGTACAGTTTAATAGTAGTACTCCATATGCTCAGAACCAATTTTTTGTATTAGCTAGATTTGCATTATTACCCAATTTGCATTAGTATAAAATACCCTAGGTAACTTACTTTATCAAGAGGAAAAATGTATTTTGTTCACAGTTTTGGAGGTTTAATTCCAAGATGGGGTAGCCCCATTGTTTTGGTTTCTGGTAAAGGCTGCATATAATAATAGTAGAAGCACTAACATCTTAAATTGAAGAAAAGACAGAGCGCAGAAGAGACCAGGGTCCTGATATCCCCTTGAAGTGGACACTCTTAGTGATCTGAGACTTCCCACTAGGCCTCACCTTTTAAAGTTTCCATCACTTCCAACTAGTGTCACAGGCTGGGAATCAAGCTTTCAACATATGGGGATTATGTGTGGGTGGAGGTAAGGTGAGGAATTCAACATCCAAATGGTGGCTCCAGCCATCTTGAAACACAGGTCATTGACTACAGGGGCCCAGGTGAAATAGTGTTTGTTACAGAGGCACAGACCTGTCCTCATTGTACAAAAAAAGGAGCTACTTACAATTTTAAGTCCTTCTAATGGCACTATATTGGCCTTGTTTTCTAAGAAATGCAATGTGTATCTGTGGCCATTAATTATGCAACAGTCCTAAAAATAAATCAATACACTAAAAAAAATTAAACCTAAGAAAAATATATGCATTTATTGTGAAAAGGGGTACTTTAATTTTAAATGTGTTTAAACAGCTAGCACTTTTAGACTGATAGAAATTTAGCTAGTACAGCATGTTATAAAGAAGAACTCTTACATTTAGCTTGAGAATGCTTGAGATACTTGAGGAACAGAAATTACGAAACTAATTTTAAGCTGAAACATTTTGAATCTAGTAAATTTCCATTCTCTCTCTTATCCTCTACTAGAAGTATTGGTGATTAGATGCATTTGAAAACTTATAATGAGCTAATTACCATGTATGCATGCATATAGCATATTTTTCCATGGTGCATACAGAAGTTATCTGATTTAATCTTCATATCATTCTTTTGAGGAATGGAGTATTCATTATCCCCTTCTGGTAGGTAAGAAAAGTAGACTCCAGAAAAATTGTGATTTAGATCAGGTACTCCTGGTGTTTGAGCTGGCAGAGAATCAGTTCTAGGAATCCTGATGCTCTTTCTTTGCTGTGCATTATATTATAGAACAACAATGTTAATGTATTTGTTATGTTCATTTATTTCTCTATTACAGGGTACTTTTACACTGAAATCTCAGTGGGTACTCTTGCTTCAAAAGAGGGTCATTGAGGTGGACAATAAAAACATTTATTAGAAGTAAAAATAATGGTTGCTCATGGACTTTTTGGGTAGCTCTTTCAGCACACTGTAATGAAATAGGCTGTCTCCCATCTTGTTGAATGTAGAATTTGCTTTACAGATTGCACCCTATACAACCTGTTTAATTAATGGAATCTACTGGGAACAAAATACCCCTCGCCTATTAACCCGCCACGATGCCCAAAGTCTCCTGGCTCCAGTCAAGTCCTCAGTAGCTGCTATTGGAGGCTGCCCTGAATTACCACACAAGTAAGGGCTTTACTTCAGCACTGATGGCAGTTTTCAGCAGCAACACACTTTGTTAGGGGATCATAGAGGATAATGTTTCTACATATCAGAGAACTGATTGTTGATTGTTATGATGGTCTGACTCAACCACTTGGCAGCATAGTTAACCCTCACTCTTTCTTCAAATCCTTTTCTGATTTCTGTGACTCCATACAGAGCTCCAAAACAACCTCCCCAGAGAAGTCTTCTCTTGCTTTCCCATTCCCATTTCTCTCTAGTTTGTTATAGTGTTTTTTTCTCAGTTCATGATTACTTATTTTCCTCTGTTTATGGTTCTCCTCACTCACACTAGAACTTAATATTCTCCAAGTTAGAGCCCCTGTTCATCTTGATCACAAGCAGCTGGTATATTACTCATAGAATAGACATTCAAATAATTATTATGTTGAATGGATTAATTAATCAGTACATATTCATGGAATTCTATGTCTCCCTGGCACTATGCTAAGCTAAAGGTCAGAGATATGTTTGCTGCTCTCAGGCGTGTATCAGGCATTGAGCTAGTAATGCCTAGCACAGAAGTTTAGAAGAAAGTTGAAGCACTTGTAACCAAACATGATTTTGCCCTTTGATGAATACAAAGCTGACAGATAACCAGGACCTAAAAGAATGAAGAAAGGTTTATTTCTTGTAGCAAGTAAGAAAAGCACTGGGATGATTCCTAAAACAATCTCTCTCTGAGAAAATAAATGTGGGGGCTTTTTTTTGGGGGGGGGACACTCATATTCATATAGGAAAGACTCAGTATCATATATACAGGAATGCTCAGTTCAAGGCCATGCTTCTTCATATATCTCATGTTCAAAAAATGGTGAATGGGAACACTTCTGTGTAGAAAATTTAGTATTATAATGAGCTAAGTTTAATCTAGTCACCTAAAAAGCATGGGCCAGTAAGAGTTGGTCATTTGGGCTGGTTCCTTGAAAATTTCTCTGGAGGGACTTATCTAAAACAAAGAAACAACTTTGAGGGAACCTTAACAGTTACTGAAATGGGCAGCTCCCTCCCCCCAGAAGCATAGATGATTGTCCCTAAACATACCTGCCTAGTGGCTGACACACTGGTCTTAGCAAAGTGTTAAAGGGAGGAGTGAGGAGAGTGAAAATTTCATGTGATGGGAATGGTGTGTGGTACATACGGAGCCACTAGTACAATTTAATCCACCCAGTGGGACAGTGTAGCCCTAGTGTGTGCTTATGTAGCTATGTAATAATTGAAGATTGTACAGAAAAATTGTGACCAATCTGAAGACTTTTAAGTGCTGGACTGAGAGTTTTGTTCATAAGGCTAGACATTTCCATGTAATCAGGTATAAAATTGTGTAGTACACTTGTCTCTTTATATACACGAGAGGTCATTTCCAGATGACCCCAGTGGACATCAGTATTTTTGTATGCTCAAGTCATTTATATAAAATAGTGTTGTATTTGCATAAACCTATGCACATCCTCTTGTGTGCTTTAAATCATGTTTAGATTATTTGTAGTAACTTGTAGAATGAGAATGATATGTAAATAGTTGTTATGCTGTATTGTTTAGATAATAACAAAAAGGAAAAAAGTCTGCAAATTCAGTGCAGATGTAATTTTAAAATATTTTTGTGACTCAGTTAAATCCACAAATGCAGAACCCAGGACGAGGAGGGTCCATCGTACTAGGCAGAGTGCAGGTGGTATAATTGAAGCTTTGTGTTTTATTTGGAGATGGCTAACTATGTTAACTTTTTTTTTTTTTCAAAGCTAGGGATCAAACCAAGAGCCTCACACATGTTAAATGAATGTTCCAACACTGAGCTACACTCTCAGGTCCAGAATAATGATTTACTGTCAGTGATTTCTTAGGGAAAGGATTTTCTACTTCTGTTTTTTTTTTTCTTCCTCTCTCCCTTCCTGCCTTCCTCCCTTCCTTTCTATTACTTTGTATTTTCTTGTGGACTCTAAAACTCACAGTGGGAGAATTCTGAGTATCTCAGAAACTCAGTGTCCTTAAGACTGAACTGTAGGGAAAAAAAGCCCAAGAGCTTGGGAAGTATTTGGCATCCACATTGAAAACTGTTCTGAGCACTTTTCATTTTTATTCATTGTTGGTCTTGTTGAGTTTCAGAATTCCATCCTCTCATCTAAGTATTGATATTATTTCAGACTGGTGGCAATCTGTGACATTTCAGCTGATACAGGAGGATCTATAGATTTTATGACTGAATGTACTACAATAGAGCATCCCTTTTGCATGTATGATGCAGACCAGCATATTATTCATGACAGGTGAGTTTGTTAAACCTGTCAGATGGTGAGAAATTAGTAAAATAATTTTGTTCCTTAACCTTGAGATACTCATAAAAAGTACTCAGTATTTCACTTCTTTATGAAAGTATGCAAATTTGGAGAGATATGCTCAAACATTAAAAATTTTGCTAGGAAAATCACATGCAAATTTGAACACATCAATACATATATTTGTATATAATTGGGAGATGAGTTACTGAAGGAGGAAAAGGTTTTATTTGAAAAGTTTTGTTTATATTCTTATACAGTATACCTTTGTACAAAATTACAAATAACAACAAAGTAAATATAATGGGGTAGACATCAGGAAAAGTTAGAGCTTACACTAACTTTTTATACATCTGATTAAAGCATATTGCTTCTCCTAGTGTTGAAGGCTCTGGGATTCTGATGTGTTCCATTGACAATTTGCCAGCACAGCTTCCAATTGAAGCTACAGAATACTTTGGAGATATGCTATATCCTTATGTTGAAGAAATGGTAAGTAGACAGGTAGCATCAGCAACAACTCTATGGCTTTAAATAGAATTCTGAATATTCTGGTCTTTTGCATGTAAGAAATCTGTTGTAAAATGAAACACCAGCCTTTCTCCAAAATACTTGCTGATACACTTTTACTTTACATAGGTTGTTTACTTGTCTCATGGGAGCTATGCTTATTTGCAATTATATTCATTACTTACTGTATGTATTTTTTTAAGTATGTTTATGCATGTAAGATAAGCTTTACTTTCCAATTTTTTGGTGTCCAGGTAAATTCATGTAGGGGCATTCTTATTGTCCTATGATGAACAGATTTGAAAAATCAGAAATATAGATAAATTTAAGGGATGTTAATGACCATTGCTTAAATGGGAGTTTTTTTATGTTGAAATTATGTATTTTTCTCCTGTGATCAGTGATTGCCTACTGAAATACCATGTTATCTAAATTCAATTTGCTTTACCAAAACATTTTTTTTTTTTACTTCAGTGTTTGTCTTGGGTTCATACCCATCTTGCTTTATTTTGATTGCTAATGGCTATGTGCCCTGGCAATACTTTCAAAGTTATGAATAGTAGCTCTTGTTCTTTTTCTCATATCTTCACTCAGATGCTTTCACACTAATGATAATCAGTGGATCAAGAAAAAATGAAACTTTGTGGTTGTCTCCTTTGAATAGCCCATGGGTTAAAAATAAATTACAGGAGGGCCGGGGATTTAGCTCAGTGGTTCCGCTGCCTGCCTCACAAGCACAAAGACCTGAGTTCAATCCCCAGTACCATAAATAAATAAATAAATAAATAAATAAATAAATAAATTAATTATAGGAAACTAGAAAATACTTTTAGTTGAAAGAAAATTAAAACACAACATACAAAAATTTGTGGAGCACAGATACAGCAGCAGTATTTTCTTTCAAATAGTTTTCTATTTTGACCCTTTGTTTCCCTCTTGGAATATGCCAGCAAGAAGATGCAGCAGGCTTTAGAAAACGCAGGCAAGAGACATTGCCATAGTTGGTGCAGTACTGTGTCTACCACGTGCCAGTGCTCAAAGCTCTTGATATACTGCAATTTCGAACACTCACGAGAAACTCTGTCAAGTAGTTAGCATTGTTAAGCCCACTTTAGAGATTAAGAAAGAGAAACAAAGGCTGAGAAGGGTTGCTGATGTGGAGCTGGGTACTACAATGGGTCTGAAGTTGGTGCTGAGGGGTTAAAGTAGCATAGAAGGGTACAGATGCCAGGCTTCACTGGAGACATGAGATTGCTTTAAGGCCCTGAGCAGGGAACTCATTTACTTTCTGAGCCTCAGATGTTACATCTGTAAAATGAGGTGGTTGTAATATATTATGATCTTAATGAGATCCATTTTGAATGTTCTATAATTATATATGTCTAAGTATATGTATAAAAAAGTAATAGTAAATTACTCAGATGTTTACCATTTTTGATGCTTTTCATTCACTTCTCTTTGATATCATTTCCCTATAGATGAAATTAATTCAGTACTTCCCATGTTACAGACTTGAGAGTGACAGATTCTTTTAGTTGTCCTTTATATGATGTTCTTCATATTCTCTCTTCTGCTAATAAGCCCTTCCTATAATTTTTTCAGAGTTTTCTTTTCAGTTCTAGATTTGCCATTTGGCCTTTCTTTCTGTCTCTTCTTCCCCTCCCTCCCTCCCTCCCTCCCTCCTTCCTTCCCTCCCTTCCTCCCTCCCTCCTTCCCACCCTCCTTTCCTCTTTCCCTCCCTTCCTCCTTCCCTCCCTCCCTTCCTCCCCTCCCCTCCCCTCTTCCTTCCTTCCTTCCCTCCCTCCTTCCTTCCTTCCTTCTTTTTTTATTGGTAATTTTCTCTTTCCCTGCTGAGAATTTTTATCTTTCCGTTATTATGATCTCATTTTTAAAATTCCTAGGGAGCATAGTTATAAAAGTCACATTACAGTCTTTATAGTAGTTCTCCTTAGCTGAAAGAAATATATTCTAACATCCTAAATGGAGGATGGATATATGAAACTGTGGATAGTACTGAACCCTATATTTAGATATTTTTTACTATACATACATAGCTTTGATAAAGTTTAGTTTATAAGCTAGGCACAAAAAAGATTAACAATTATAACAAAAATAGAAAATTTAAAACAATATACTGTAGTAAAAGTTATCTGAATGTGGTTCTCTCTCAAAATATCTTATTGGAATGTACTCACCTTCTTCATGTGCTGATGTGTGATAAAGTGCTTCTGTGACAGTTGGCTGTGGGGGCACACACCTGTAATCCCGGCACTCTGGGAGGCTCAGGCAGGAAGATTGCAAGTTTGAGCCCATCCTGGGCAATTTAATGACTTAGCAAAATCCTATTTCAAAATTGAAAAAAAAAAAATCACTGGGGATGTAACTCAGTGAGAAAGCCCTGGGCTGGCTCAAACCCCAGTACCACAAAAACAAACAATCAACTTACCTGTTAAAATGAAATGAGGTGAATGGTATAGACATTGCATAGCAATCAGGCTACTGAATAAGAGTTACTTGAACACAGGCACTGCAATACTACTACAGTTGTTCTGATAGCTTCTACGTGACTTTTGAGGGAGTTGAATATACAGTGTGAATATCTGGAACAAAGGGATGATTCCCACCCCAGGGGGATGGAGTGGGACAGTGCAAAATTCCATCATTCTACTCAGAATGGCATGTTAAAACTTACAAATTGTTTATTTCAGACATTTTCTATTTAATATTTTTTGACTGCAGCTGACTGTAGGCAGTTGAAACTGTGCAAACCAAAACTGTTCATAAGAGACATTGCTGTACTTATCTTTCTAAATTCCGGTCATCTTGGGGTTGAACTCTGTTGACTGTGTCTTCCTTTGAGAATGGCCATACTTTTCCAGTTTTCATAATTTGAACAATTTTGGATTACGTTCTGCATGATGTGAATGTTGTGCTCTGAAGATTCTGTGTTGTCATTTCCCCGAAAAGTGATATTTCTTTTTCAAGCAGGCAATTAATTTGGTTACACTCAAACTTAAAATTCTACCTCCTCTCTCTAGGAAGATCACTCAAAAAAAGTTCAGCATTTTTATTTTTGTCTCCCCTGCTTGTAGTCTGGTCTGCACACCGTCAGTTTGAGCATCATCCAGGGACCCTGGGCAGAGTTTACATAAAAGTTGGACCTCCCTTTTTCTGAATTTACTCTTTATTGGCATTTTCCCCTCACCCTCTAGAAGCTGAGATTTTTTTGTTTTAGATCAGAAAGTCAGTGCACTTTCACCACATTTATACCTTCTCACACCATTTGACTTGTCCTCAACACAATGCCAGTAGAATGGGAAACACCTACTGCCAGTGCTCCCTCCGTGCTTTGACGCTATCCTCCCAACTGCTTGATATTCATTCTCGGAAACTTGCCTGCAGTTTGTTATTGCTTGTACTTTGCCCACACTACTTTGCTATCTGTAGAATGTAGGGTATGTAAGGACTTAGTCTTCTATATCTAAAATAGAAGGAATCCTCTGGTTCTAAGTGGATTAAATGATCTTGGATCCAGTAGAGTTTTGGAGGAGCTAGAAGAGCTATTGGTGAGTTCTTGCCAGTAAGCAATCTCTTACAATGCTGAATGTTGGTATTTCAGCACAATGCTGACCTTATTAGGCCAGGTTATGGTAAATACTGAACAGTTTTGTCTTGTGGATAGATTTGACTGTGAATTGCTTGAAATGCCTTTTTGTTTAATTGTTCTAACATCATTTTCCATTCAAAGGAGTTATTACAAGGCAATTTAAACTCACACATTATTTTGTTACAGAATTTCAATTGTAAGTTTATTTCTTTTGGACCTTACAATACATTTTTTCTTTTGTTTATTTTTTTCCAGTACCAGGGATCAAACTCAGTACCTTGGGCTTGCCAGGCAGGTGGCCACATCACTGAGCTAAATCCCTGGCCCTAGAATACATTTTTCTTCACTCCAGTTTGTCCTTAATAAAAATTATCACTCACCTATGAAATAGTTCATTTCATATGGATGGTACATGAAAAACCAATTCAATGAATTTGCAGTGTTATTGAGAATTAGCTCAATTAACACATAAGCATAAGTGCATTCATACTGTTTTTATTAAAGATCAAAATATAAGAATAAATTTGTTTATATTATGTAAAATATAAATGTAAAATATTAAATCACCAGAGATAAAGGATACATAAGAATGTAACATGTAACTTATCACAAAGGGAATCAGGGGACACTACATAGTTCAAAAGTAGGACAATATCATCCTTCCAGAAATTCCTTCATTCCTTTCCCACTTCTATCCTCATTCTTCTTCCTAAAAATAACCACTATCCTGACTTCTAACTATGGAATAATTTTTCTGTCTTTTGAAAGTTACATATATGGAATCATACAATATGTATGCTATTGGATTTAAAATCTTTCATTCAGAATTATCTTTATTATATTGTTTATTTTTTTCCATTAAGTTTATTGGTATATTTTAGGTATAAAATACAGTTACATTCATCATTTGGATCTTGAACTTTTACATGACATATCTTGGTTCTTATTTTTTCCCCATTCCCCTGCCCTCCCTTCACTCCCTCCACCCCCTCCACCCTTCCCTATTTACAAAGACTTTGTTTCCATTTTTTCTCTTTTCTCATAATTTTTCTTTTCCCTTCTTTCCTTTCCCAGACCCCTCCCACTTCTCCTACTCCTTTAGACCTTTTCTTCCTATTACACAATATCAATCATACATCTTTTTAAAAATTACAGTATCAAGATTTAGAGGACATTACCAGAGATTTTACAGAACTTAAAAGGATACCTGCTAAATTCAAATACAAGTTCTAGGGGCTCCTAGAGATTTCTTAGTATTTTCTCTGTAGATGTTCATTTCATCTACATATAAAGATTTTGCTTCTGCCGTGCCAATCCTATCCTAGTTGTGTCATTTTATTGCCAGACTATTTTGGTGGGGACTAGATTTTAAAGTTTAATGGACAGTATTGCCTTTTCTCTGCTGCTCACCAGTACACTAATTCCTGGGTTCAGAAAGGTGGCCTTCTGGATCCCTGAGCTGACCTGTTGTCTGGGTGGGCTTTTGGCTGGGGCCTGTGCACACTTGAGATGGTATCTAGGTGTGCCATTGGCTAGGGCCCCTAATTAGCTGTTGTCTAGGAGGATTTTTGGCTGGGAGCTGTGCACCCCAGTTCCTGTAGTGTTAACTAGCTTCTGGCTAGGGTCTCATGCACTTACTGATGGTATTGGGGTGAACCTCTGGCTGTTGTTTGTGTGGCCTGTGCAGCTCTTTCCCAGGTGGGCCTTGGCTTGGGCCGATGTGCCCAAGCCTCTGGGGTCATGGTGGAGCCCTGGCTGGGGTCTGCTTGCAGCCATGCTGCTCTGGTCCATACTGCTGCTCCCCCAACTAAGGTGCTCTGGTGTGCCTTTATTGCAGAGATTTTCTTCACTTTTCTGGTGGGCTTTAATTTTCATCAGTGGGCCTCAGAGAGGCCCTCTTTCTGTTGTTCACTTCTACTCTATCTTCTCAAGCTCAGAACAATGCCCTTTACAACTCTGTGGTGTGGATCAAGAAAATGTCTAGGCATAGCTCTGGCAGGGTGTGTGTGTGCTGGTGCCCACATGGCTCACCTCCTCGGTGCTCTGGGGTGGTGGTATGGCATCTCAAGAGGCTCACCTCCTTGGCACTCTGGGGCAGTGGTACGGCCTATATTGTTTACTTTAGATGTCATTAATTTTCATCAGTGTATACTATTCCATTGTGCGATTACAACATGACTTACCTATCTATTCTACTGATGAACAAATGAGATTGTTTCCTACCTGTAACTATTACTAATAACCCTACTATGAATATTTAAACCTGTCTTTTGGTATACACATATATGGATTTCTTTTGTGGTGTTTATGTTTAATATGGAATTTCTGATTTATAGTCATATTCAGTTTTATTAGAGACTGTCAATGTGCTTTCCAAAGTACTTGAATAACCCCATTAGCAGTGTATGAGAGTGCCAGATGTTTATATTCTCAACAATATTTTGTATTCTTAATTGTATAAATTAGGCGTTTTTCCAGGTGGTTGTTATTGGCATTTCTCTAGTGACTGACAAGATAAGGTAATTTTTCTTGTATTTGCTGGTCATTTAATAATCTCTTTTGTATAACACCTATTCAAGTCTTTTGCCTCTTTTCTAGTGGCTCTTTTGTTTCTCTTTTGAGATGGGATTTTGCTATGTTGCTTAGATTAGCCTCGAACTCATAATCTTCCCTTAGCTTCTTGAGTAGCTGGGAGTACAGGTATGTGCTACTATGCCTGGGCTGGGTTCTTTAGTTTTTCTTTTTTCTTATTGATGTGTAAGAATTTGCAATACCATCTTAGTTATAGTGTTATTTTTCTTCTATTTGACTCTGATTAATTTCACTCTTCTTTGTTCTTTCCTTCTTATACTAGAAACCAAGTTTTTAGAAGTGAAGATCTGAAGCACCTTTGTTTCATTCTTAATCTTAAAAGGAGAGAATTTTCCATATTTAATTAATAAACATGAAATCTACCATGAAGTTGTCAAAAATGTTCTTTTTTCATATCAAGGGACTTCAAAATTTTATTACTATAAATGGATGCTGTATTTTTATCAAATGCATTTTCTGTATTTATCAGGAGTTTTTCTTTGGTCTGCTATATAAATTTTGTTAATTTATTTTCAAATCAAACTATTCTCATATCCTTGGAATAATCCCAACTTGGTTGTAATGTATTGATATTTTTTATGACTAAGTTCAGGTTGCTAGTGAATATACCAAGATCTATTTATCAGTTTGATATTTGGGGTTGTTTTCTGTTTGAAGCTATTACTTGCTAATCACTTACTGTTACTAATTACTTACACTTACTTATTACTATTAATTACTAATCATTCTATTGTGAATATTTGTGATACTCTTCTCGGTATATACACGCATACTCTTGTTTAATCTATACATATGTTTTTCTTTTGTAATGTTATTGCATCTATATTTATGAGACAGCTTAACCTATACCTTTTAAAATAATAGATTTCTCAGGTTTGATCATTAATATTATGTTAAATTCATAAACAAGTTGAGAACTATTTT
>NW_004624783.1:13876170-13893002 GCF_000247695.1 Heterocephalus glaber
GGTTTGTGTTGAGAAGTCTGCTGTGATTCTGATGGGCTTTCCTTTGTATGTGATTTGTTTCTTTTCTCTAACTGCTTATAGAACTTTGCTGTTCTGTTGAGTTTCTGGAATCTTAACAATTATATGCCTATGTGTAGATTATTTTTGATCAAAGCTAGTTGGAGTCCTATATGCCTCACTTATCTGTATGTCAAGGTCTTTTCCCCTTCTTGGGAAGTTTTCTGCTATTACTTCTGTGAACAGATTTTTTATGTCATCTGCACTCTCTCTTGTTTCTTCTTTTACTCCAGTCCGTCTTATGTTATTCTTCTTTGCATCATCTAGCAGCTGCTAGATTGATTTCTCATAGCCGCTTTCAATTTTGAAGCAATTTTTCTTTTCCTGGTCTCTAATTGCAGTCTTATCTTTTATATCTGAAATTCTTTCCTCACATTGGCTCATTTTGCTGTGTAGACTTTCAGTGGAGTTTTGACCTCCTGGAAACCTATTTGCATCTGTTTTATGGACTTCATTTGTTTCCTGTGTTGGGATTCCATCATGTTCCTCAGCTCCTCTCTAGATTTATTAATCATGTCTTGCACTATGAGCGCAATCTCTGCTGTTGTGAGAAATTTTTTCTGATTTCATTTTTTCCAGATTCTCTTTTGTTGCCAGTTCAGGGGGTCCAGTTTCTTGAGTATCAGAGTGTTCCATCGCATTTCCCTTTGGGGTTGCTGTAGGCAATCTGGAAGTCTGTTTTTGAGACTTATTTACAGGTCTTCTCATTTCGACTCATTGGGGGGGGGTGCTTTTGGTGCCTGCGAAGCTCATCTGCTCTGAGCTCGGAGAGGTGGGACAGTGGCTCAGAAGCCCCTTCCTCTGGGCTGGGAGCAGCTGGACAGATGGCATCCCAGAAGCCCCTTCTAGACTGGGAGTGATGGGATGGATGGTGGCCTGGAAGCCCCTACCTCTAGGCCAGGAGTGACAGGAAGGCAGCAGCCTGGAAGCCTCTTCCTCTAAGCTGGGAGCAGTGGGATGGCATCTCAGAAGCCCCTTCCTCTGGGCCAGGAGCAGCGGGACGTGGGAGCTTCTTTTTCTAACTTCTTGAATGTTTGATTAATTATTTTCTAGTCTTTTTCTTTAGTAATATGAAAGCTACAAATTACACTTCTGGGTTCAGCTTTTGTTGTCTCCTAATAGTTTTTGATAAGTGTATTTTCTTTATCTTTCAGTTTAAAATATTTTCTAACTTATATTATTTATTTTTGAAGTACTGCAACATTTAGGATTTTCTAAATGTCTGTATTACTGCTTGGTGTTTTAATTGCATTATAGTCAGATAATATATCTGTACTCACATGATCTCAGACCTTTGAATTTTGTTGAAGTTTGATTTATGACTACAAATGGTCAATTTTGGCAAAATTGTCCATGTGCAGTTGAGAATAACATGTACTTTGCTATTATTGGGCACAGTGTTCTATATATGTCCATGAAGTTAAATGTTTTAGTTGTTTTACTCAAATCTATGTTTTAATGTCTTTTTTGTTTTATGTACAAGTTAGCTAATCTTCCCTTCAGCCATGTCATTCCTTGACTAAATTATTCATTTTGATAATCTTACTCTACATCAGAACTTTCTATTTGATTATTTTAAAGTTTTCTATTTTCTATTGACCTTGTCTATCTTGTCTTTTTCACTTTTTGAATTCATTAATTACAGTTTAAATTCATTTCTGATCATTCCAATATACTTGTGGTTCTGTTTATGTTGGTTTTTTTTTCTTGGCTTCCAGTCACTTCTTACCATTTAATATGCCTGTTTGTTTTTCACTGAATGCCAGACATTGTCCATGTAAAAGTTTAGAGATGATTTGAGGCTCTTGATGTTGTGTGATTTTCCATGAGAGGTTTCCCTTGTTTCTGATGGGGAGATAGTTTAGAAGAACATTACCTCAGTACCTTTGGTGATGGAAGTGACTCAAAGGTAGGCTTCAGTTCATTGGAAAAATAATGTTTTTAAAATTACAATTTATTTTAGATTGAGTTGGGATAGAAAAATGTGGTATGTAAATTATAAATATTATTGTAGTAAAATACCCATTAATCTCTTTTAAAATATGCCCCTTCACTTTGAACACACTTATCTCAGCATTCTTGTTACTTTCTGAACCATTTCTAAGTCCTCTTTCATTAGTTGTGTCCTGGCTGCCTCCATGTCCTGAACCAATTCAAAATGTTTACAGCAATTTCTGTCAAATAAAAACATTACAATGTGTTCTCACCCACCTTCTTCACTGGATCTCCCACAGTGTGACTTATGACTCTTCCCTCAAATCAAAATAACCAGAAAAGATAAAAGTTCTGAATAGATTCAGGACATCAAGGTAGCTGTGAAAAGACATGAAAGAGAAATTCCAGGAAGTGGCAAGAAGGAGGAGATAAGTGTGTTTGGGGTGGTGGTGGTGTAGGTATTTTGAGAAGTGTCAATGGCAGTGTGTTTTATATCATAATACATTTTAAAACTTAACCATTCATCATATGTTACAATCATATCTGATATAGTCTTTCAGTATCCTAAACAAAAATGTGGTTTAGATTAGAATTCCCCTTCAGCAGACCTTAGAGTCCAGTTCTTGTTACTTTACTGTTGAAAGTCACCTAGTAGCTCTTCTCAGTTTTTCAGCTTTCCTATTCCTTACTGTGGTACCTTGCAACATCATAGACTCTGCTTTTCACTCCCAAATTCCTTAAGGAGACGAATGATGCAAATGTCTGATTTATCTCCTTGGGCTCCCTTCTCTGGAGCTGCGATGCAACAAACCTTCAATACTTTTTCAGCCTAAAAACAGAAGCTTTTTATGTTTTTCCTGGTTTTATTCAGTAAAAGGTTTGATTAAGTTTGCTAGGTGGAAAATGTACACTTCATAAGATGATGTCTACATATTTATGTAATCCAGTAATTAATAGAATTTTAGGCAGTATGACAAGGCTAAAAATGTCGGACAGCAATGTGGAAGATTTTAGGTAGCATTGAGGCAGGGGGTATTCCTTGGGTATCTGAGGACTAAGCCAGCTTCTCACATCTTCATATTTTACATCACTGTAATTCTCCAAACAATAATGAAAAACCAGTGACTGTCTCTGTCTCATAGCTTTACTATATGTGTACTTGTTTATTTCTAAATAGTTAAGTATATTTTCTGAGTTCTTTAATGAGTATAGGAACTTTATTTGGAGTATATACATTACCTCTTCCCCCTTTGATATTCTTTTTTGACTTGAAGTCTGTGTTAATTACTTTTCTCTCATTGCTGAGACAAAATACCTGACATTCAAAGTTAAAGGGGGAAAGGTTTATTTAGCTCACAGTTCTTAGAGGTTTTAGTCCATAATCAGCTGGCTCCAAGGCTGGCAGAGGGGCAGCTGTTCATGGCAGTGGAAGAGAGCAAAAGCAAGAGACCTTAACAACATCTCCCTAAAAAGAATTTTATCTTATTCAGACTACATAGGGTGGGTAACAGTCATGCTCTCAATCCTAGTGCCCTCAGGCCTAGTCCCACCATGAATCCATCACACACTCTAGATTCAGCCACCTTCAAAATAGTCTATGACCACAGGAAGCTTTGACGGAACATGGAGACACAAATTATAACAAAGTCTGTACAGTCCACACATTTGTGTAGTATTGCAGAACACAGGATGCCACTCTGCAACCAATATAAAAGTTGTGTTTCAGTTGAATTAAAAAGATATTTCTTGAGTATCTCTTGGAACAAGGCATATCTAGGGATGAAGAGAATTAAAACACATTTCTGACCTACAGAAACATGAGGTCTAGGTAGCACTGAGTTAGGAGGAAGATGAGACAACTGTATAACTGAACCATAAAATGGGATGTGACAGCCATCAGACAGCCACTAATGAAGTTGTGGAGGAAAAGGTAGTGTTTTGTTGGATCAATTCAAGCAAGAGTTTATGAAAGAGATGACATTAGAGTTGGATTGAATGGGAGATGTGATGAAGACAGAATAAATGTGGAGTTGAATTGTCAACTCTGATTGAGTAAAGATAAATATGTTAGCTTCATATTATAAAATTTTAACACCAAGATGAATAGATTGATATTAAGTTAGGACAGCAATGTGGTATCAAAGTATGAAACTGACTAGACATATCATATCATATACTTTAAGACCTTTATGGTTATAGTTTTGCTATATTTGAATTCTCAAAAGAGAAACAGGTGTGGTAATTGAGCAATCTTATTGTCTGTATTTGCCACCCTTTAGGTGGAATCATGATAACTTTTCATGATTACTTTTCTTAGGGAAAAATCTATTTAATTTAAATAATTATTTTACATATCCAATTTATTTGTTGAATGTTTACCATCCTATCATGTGACAGGCATATAGTAAGATTCTAGATGCCATTCATCCCTATAAGGTGTGTTTGGAGACAGATTTTGGTAAAGGCTCCTTAAATGAGGTGATTTTTTATCTGTGTCTTAGAGGATGAAGAGAGGGAGTTCTGGGTAGAGGGTAAAGCATGTGAGGCATCTGCACAGTATAACCTGAGGCATTGTGAAAGCATGGCACAAGTAGGCAGTAGAGGCCAGTTGTGAACAAGATTCAATGTTGGGTAAGAAGTCAAAAAGAACAGAGGCTGGAGAGGCAGAGCTGAACTCCGGAGGGCCTTATAGGCCACATAGGGAGCTGAAGGCTTCATACTGAAGACAATGGACAGTTATTAAATTTTAAGTAGGAGAAAGAATCAAATTGATGCTTTAGACTGGAGAAAGATAGAAGAAAATGAGGGAGGAGGTGATTTCCATCATCCCAGTGAGGCCTAAATAAAGCAATAGGATTACAGATGGTTGGATAGAGGGAAGAGTACATAAGAGATCAGTAAACTATATGCTAGGTGACGTTAGAGCTTTTTTTTATTATCTCCTAACAGCCTTGGCCTGTGGGCATATGTGAGGTGGAAGTATCTTCTTGAGAAGGGAATACCACAGAGAATGCTGAAAGAAGGGAGCAGCAGGAGACCCCAGTGTGCTGATTCCATGAGCTTCTGTTTCTTCTGGCTTATACATTCATATTTTTACTTTTTTAAAATACCTGTATGTGAGTAATAAATAGCTTACATAACCTGTGCTTTAGGCACATGAGCATAGTTTAATATTTGCTTTAATACAATAAATAAATTCCCTGGTGCCAACATAAGATAGGTGCATATTTCTCTTTCTTCGTTGGGTGAAGTCTAGATCTTCATTTAAGATTAGGGAGGAGAGATTGTCTCACTGGCCCTTTCTTACCCATTAGAAGTAACAATACTGATTCATATGCCCTTTATTATGTACCCTTGGCAGTATATGCAAGATTGAGTACTTTGGGAAAAAAACAGAAAGACTACGAGGGTGCTTGAATGTTAATATGAGACTTTTGTCACTGTCTGTCTGACTGCATATGGTGAGATAATGAGGAGAGAGTGTTGAGGATGATCTTTGAGGACGACTTGGTCAAGTTCGTTTCTCTACTACTTTTGAAATGTTGACATGCCTTTACATAGAACTAATAGGGACCCCACGGAGACTCTTACCACAGGATTGGCAGGCTTACTGAATAGAAAACCCCATTCTCTCTGCCCAGTGAAGCTGCCTAAACTTTTGGAATGGGATAGAGACTGTCAAAGAGAGGGCTGGGAATGGAGCTTGTGGTACTTACAGCATGCTCCATATGATACATCTAACTGGTTGGGGAAAATAAGCTTTTTTGTTTTCTTAGCAAGCAAATATGATTAAAATCAAATTTTAGTTTTAAAATTGGAACTTGCACTGGAACACTAAGTTCTTGGGAGCTAAATGGATTGCTTATAGCAGATTTCTATTACCAATTATTTATATTCAGTGGTCTTTAGAAAACTGTTTCCTAAACATTTTTATTAATATTTTAATATGGATACAAACAGCAACAAGTCCCCTTTTTGACATAATTTATCTCTTGCCAATCCCTTTTTCTTTCAGTTATTATCAGATGCATCCCAGCCTCTTGAAAGTCAGAATTTTTCTCCTGTGGTGCGAGATGTAAGTTATAAGAATTTCTTTCCATGAATGTACTTTTTCCCCCTCTACTATGTTAACTCTCCTCATTCCTTTACCCATTCTCTGTCCCTGTTTCTTTCTCTACTTCTCTTTCAGTCTGCTATCTGTCTGTCAGTAATGAGCCCATGTTTGTAGGATTAAAATGTTGGATACTAAAGAAATGTCTTGTGGCATTTACTTTTAGGCAGTGATTACATCTAATGGTTTATTGACTGATAAATATAAATATATCCAGAAACTCCGAGAGAGCAGGTAAGTACTTTTCAAATCTTCATTCTATGCATTTATTCTTATTTTGGATTTGTTGAGTATTTTTTAAAGCATCAATGAAAGTTTTTAATATTGTTTATTTAACATGTAAATTTTGTTAATATCATGTCTGCAAATGTAGAAAGTCTATTCTAAGTGTTCAAATGAAACCTGTGTGAGTTATTTTTCCTTGGGGAATAGTATGGCATCATTTTGGCTATGTAATACCTGTGCACATTTATGTATAAACAAGAAAAAGTCACGAAAGTGTTGCCATTCTTTCTTTCTCAGCATTTCACATATTGTGATTCCTGTTATATTCTCAAAGGAAAATAAGCACATTATCCCTTTCTGTGGTGCTTTCAGTTTGGGTTCTATTTAAGGGTTTGGGCTTTTTTGTTTAGTGTGATGAGTAGGGAAATTAATCTTAAATAGAAATGAAGGGAAGTAGTGAAGAAAGTAACTGGTGACAGGTAGTTTTCTCTAGGGATTGTTATTGGGAGGAAGGTGCCACAAAATAGTATGGTATGCTGGGGATTTAGCTCAGCAGCAACATGCCTGCTTCACAAGCACAAGGTACTGAGTTTGATCCCCAGTTCCAGAAAAAAAATTAGTATGGTAAATGTCCCCAAGAGAAGAGTTCTCTTAGAACGGTTCTTAACTAAACCTCTGCTAAATTTATTTTACTGCTCAGAATTTGAAATCAAACATTTCTTTGGAATATTTTGGTTTCTGCTAGTTGATTGTAATTTATTTGTGTTTTTGTTAGTTGAAGGTGTGATTCTTTTTTTTTTTTTGTTTTCTTTTTTTTTTGGTGCTAGGGATCGAACTCGGGACCTTGTGCTTGAGAGGCAGGCAGCGGAACTACTGAGCTAAATCCCCAGTCCTGGTGTGATTCTTTTATACCATATTACTTTTTAAACATTAAACTTTTGATTTCCATTTTTCTCCTTTTTTAGTACATGTTTGGAGTACATGGTGTATACATTCATTGTAGGGAGTGAGTTCATGTACGGAACATATGTTGATTCTTTTTAATCCACTTCCCTTCTTCACCTCCCTTTCTCTCGCTGTCTCTAGATCTCCTTTTATTATTTTTATTATTACTATTATTATTAGTTTATGTTTGTAACATATAAAGACTGCATTAATTGAGGGTAGTTGCTACATGTACATGACACATCTTTTTATGCCCCTCCCCCCAGATTCTTGGTCCCCTTCCCATTTGCAAAAGATCTATCTCCCTGTTTTCTTTCATCAATCTTCATTTTGCTCATCATTGTACTTTGGATTACTCAAACAAGAGAAGCTGTATGGTATTTAAGCTTGTGTGACTGATTTATTTCACTTAATACAAGTGTTTTCAATGAGTCTCCATTTTTCTACAAATGTCTCAAATTTATCTTTCTTTATAGCTGAGTATTCCATTGCCTGTAGATTCCAGATTTTCTTTATCCATTTATCTGTCAGTAGACATATAGAGTACTTCCAAGATTTAGTTATTATGAGTTGTGATGCTATGAACATTGATATGCATGTAACTCTGTAACATGATGACCTAAGCTCTTCAGAGAAGATACCTAGAAGGGGAATAGCTGGGTCAATGAAATTTCTAATTTTAGTTCTTTGAGAAATCTCCATACTGGTTCCCATAATGGTTGTTCTAGTTTACATTCCCACCAACAATGTAGAAGGGTTCCTTTTTCATTGCAGCCATGCCAGTATTTGTTATGATTTGATTTCTTGATGATTATTATTCTTTCTGGCATAAGATGAAATCTGAGCATTGTTTTAATTTGCATTTCTCTAATGGCCAGAGATGTTGAACATTTTTTCATGTGTTTATGGCATTTGTACTTCTTCTGAGAAGTGTCTAGTCATTTCAGTTGCCCATTTTTTGATTGGGTCTTTTATTTGGGGGGGGTCTATTTTTGCAGGTTCTTTATATATTCTAGATATTGTTCCTTTGTCTGAATAGCTGGCAAAATTTTTTCCCATTCTGTAGGTTGTCTCTTTACTCTGTTGTTTCCTGTGCTGTGCAGAAGCCTTTTAGTTTGATGTCATCCTATTTGTTGATTCTTGCTGTTATTTCTTGTACAATTGGGGTTCTGTTGAGAAAGTCCTTGCCTACACTAGTGACTTCAAAGTTTTACCTTTTTTTATCTTCCAGTAGGTTGTTTCTGTTTTAATATTTAAATTTTTGATCCATTTTGATTTTAGTTCAGTAGAAGGTGAGAGATATGGGTCCAGCTTAAATCTTTTGTATATGAATAGCCAGTTTTTCCAGCATCATTTACTAAAGAGGTTATCTTGATTGTGTTTGTTTCTGCTCCACTGGTCTATTCACATTTAACAAAATAACTCAACCAACTGAATTCTCAGGAGAACTGTTTGTACATTTTCTATTTGTATATCGAAGTAATGATTTAATAATATAAACTATAGAAAGTATTGTTAGAAATAACATACTGTAACTAAAGAGTAGTGGTACGCCAGGAAGTGAAATGCAATAGGATAATAGAGGAGAGATCTTCTTATCAGTAATATGTATGTCTTGGGGGATAACAGAGGCAAGAAGACTTTGTATTTATGTTTATTGTCTCACTTATTAATGAAAAGGTTCATAGATTAAATTTTGAGAGACATCATGGCCTAAAGATTACAATAGCAGTACTTGCTGCTTAAGTGCCCGGCACCAGACCACTTCCATGGGTTTACATTGATATTCAGAAATTTTACTCAAAATACATTTATTTAAATGTTCAAACTACATTTCCATGTTCGGACCAAAATGTACTGGGCATCGGTGGATTTATAAATGTGAGTAAGGCTTGTAAATGACTTGGAGGTCACAGTTTGGAAGGTACAGGTTTTAACAGAATAAACTATTCAAAAATTAAAATACTTCCTAGTATTAGTCTTTGGTTTTTAAATTAAATCCATTATATTTGTGATTTCCAATTTATGGTTTTGACTGTTTTCATATAACTCTCAAAAATGTAGGACAAAAAAATTTCTTCACTTCAGATTGTTGTCTCCTTGGATTGTTATGAGGACTAAAGAGATGTACAGTGTAAAACTTCTGGCATTTTTTGCGGGGGGCTCCAGGGATCAAACTTGGGTCTTTGCACTTGCAAGGCAGGCGGTGGAACCACTAGGCTATCCCCGGCCCTGGCAAGATTTTGAATCATGTACCCTGGAAGGATAACATGTGAGACTCAATTATTCAATTACGAGTAAGCCAAGAAATGGTCCAGAATCTTCACCTTACTAGTAATACTGAGGATTCATGGAAGTCTATATGGTATGGCATCTCAGAGATGTTAGGGTTTGCAGCTCTTTACTGTATGAAATCTATAATAATAAGCAGCAAAATGAGACTCAAATACTGGATAATGATATAGGGGACTCCTGTTTAGGTTCTAATTGTACGTAATATGGGGAGAGGTTGTTGGTTTGTAAGCTAGGTTTGGGATTGATTTCAGGACAGCAGGATTCTGTTATTCAAAACACATAAAAAATTTAATTATTTCCCTCTCCCTCTTTTTTTTTTTTAAACAGAGAACGCATTCAGTTACTTTCAATGAATACCAAGAAAAAGGTCTTGGTTCTTGGATCTGGCTACGTATCTGGGCCTGTATTAGAATATTTGTCAAGAGACAGCAATATAGAAATAACATTAGGTAAATAAACCCTAATCTTTGAAGAAGAAGAGCTGATTTCATAACATATGGACCCTGTGAATTTTAGATGACTACTTTGTTTCTAAAACTGGAAAAGTTATTTTTTGGAAATGTTAAAATGTGTATTGGTCTTTATCCAATGGAAGGAAATCTAAAACTTGGATTTTTTATTGTTGAAATAGGCTCTGACATGATGAGTCAAATTAAGCAGTTGGGCAAGAAATACAATATTAATCCTGTTAGCCTGAACATTGCTAACCAAGAAGAAAAATTGAACTCCTTGGTGGCAACGCAGGATCTTGTCATCAGGTATCTGGCAAGAAATGAGTTCCACATATTTTTTGTTATTTCTCTTCCCTTTTTTCTCTTTGACTTTCTCTTCTCCTTCACTACTCCTTCCATCCCCTCCCTCTTCTTTCCTCTCCTCCTCCCCAACCCTTCTCTCCCTTCTTTCTTTTCCTTTCCTGCCCTCTCTTCTTCACTCATGAACTTTTAATTTGAAGTATACATCCAAAAAGTGGCATAAAAGATAAATGTGTATCCATGAATTTTGACATTTTTGAATCCCCTTTCCCTTCCTCTCCCCTCCTTCCTTCCTCTAATTCCCCTCTCCCGATTTTTATTCTTGTTGATTTTATCAATCTTAGCTCATGTTATGGCATATAATGTTTACATTCATTTAGGTTTTTAGGTTCCTGTTCATGGCATAGTTTTATTCTATTTATTTCCCCTTCTACTCCTCCTCAGTCCTTGCCCTGTTCTCTTGGACCCCTTCCCTATTGCAAGAGATTCATCCCCTTGTCCCCTTCTGTCCATCTTTTCTTAAAGGAGGGTGTGATTTGGGGGGATGACAAGCACTTTTAACAGAAAATGACAGTAACTTCTGTGGTTCCATATATAATTTGTGAAAAAAATTGATGGAAATATATGGAAAAGTAAAGTGAGGCTTATTGTGGAGGCTTTTAGATGTGATGACAGAATGAATTTATTCTGCAGTTTACAGAGTCCTTGGTCATTGCTGAGAGAAACATTTAATTATATCAGTGACTTAAGACTGAGCTGCAGTATACTTCAAGGCTCATAGGAAGGGTGGGTTGGAAAAGAGTTTCTGCTTAGTCTCTATTTCTCTTTTCCAGCTTGTTGCCATATGTGCTGCATCCTGTTGTGGCCCAGGCATGTATCACTAACAAGGTTAACATGACCACAGCAAGTTACATCACACCAGCACTAAAAGAACTGGAAAAGAGGTAAGTGTCAATCATTTCCAAAAAAGATGTGGCTCCTTATGTTGTTTCTGTGCTCTGATTTCCTTTTCCCACTTTCCACCTGTGACAGTGTGGAAGAGGCTGGAATCACGATCATTGGCGAGTTGGGATTGGACCCTGGTCTTGATCATATGTTGGCAATGGATACAATTGATAAGGCCAAACAAGTGGGAGCCACGGTGAGCCCACTTTGTATCTAAGAGTCCATTTAGAAAAACGTGAAGAGGTCTAGCTTCTTGATTACAGGAATAATCTTTCTGTAATTTTGATAAAAGATTTTTGCTATATTACAACTCATTCTTTGACTAGGAATTTCAAATAGAATTCTGCAGCAGCACATATATATCTAGAGTAAAACATTATTTGTACATTAAATAGCAACCAGTTTTTAGAGAAATAGATGCTATTATAATATTTTGGCTTAATAATGATGGAATAGCAACCCGTTTCTAGAAAAATAGATGCTATTATAATATTTTGGCTTAATTAATGGTAGAAGAATTATTGAATTTTTAAATGAGCAAAATGCTAATCATTAGTTCTAGAGGTATTTTCCTTCTTACTCAGAAATATATATTACTCTGAGTAAATGAACTAGTTTTTGGCAGCAAGGACCTATGTTTGAAAACTGTAGTAACATTAAAAAAAAGGCTGTCACAAATGTGTCCCATTTATATAATTGTCCTCAATGATTTAAATACATCATTTTCCCTAGCTTATCGTTACTTCTCACTAATTTATTGATTTTTTTAAACTTGCAGATTGAATCTTATACTTCCTATTGTGGTGGGATTCCAGCCCCTGAACACTCAGATAATCCTTTGAGATACAAATTTAGCTGGAGTCCTGTGGGAGTTTTGATGAACATAATGCAGCCCGCCACCTACCTGCTCAATGGAAAGGTGAGGTAACATCATGGAATCTGTAGAGAAACAAAGCCGCAGTAACTGCCTAACAGAATCGAAACTCTCTGCCTGATACAAAGATCCTCTAGGAATGGCCATGCTGCCCACTTCCCCCATTGTCTCCGCCTTGCTAGAACACATCCTCTGTTCTTTTTAGGGTGCTCTCATGGTTTCCAGCAAAGCCTCTCCTCATCCTTCCCTCTTTGGCTTCTTGAAAATTGTTTCAGAAAATCTACCCATCTTCTTTACATATGGAAATACTGGCCACCTTTCAGTGTATCTCAGCAAAACACTCACTCTGTACCTGCCACATGTTGGACTTTGGAAGGGACACCAAAGCCTGTTGCACTGAGTGAAGTTTCCAACCTCTGAATGCTCACAGCTGCATGAGGGTGGCTCTGGGAATGGAGGGTTTGTTTTGTCAGGGAAAGAGGATGAAATGTCTTTCCCAGCTGCTGTGTGATAGAGCATAACTGTCTGAATTTAGCATTATTTTCACCAGTTTATAATAAGAAAACTATGGTTCAGAGAGAAAGTCCAAAGTCATCAGCTGGGAATCAACCCATTTCTAACTAAACCCAAAGCTTCTTCTTTCCTCTTTTCCCAGATTTCTTTATGTCAGGGAAGAGAGACACTGGAATGAATCCCTATCGTTATGTGGGAAGATTTTAAAAATCCTTAAATGCCAACAAGTTAGAATCTTTTGGAATGGGGCTCAGGCATCCATACTTTTTAAACTCTCCTGATGATTCCGTGTGGAGCCAAGACTGTGAGCTATGCTATATATCACAGGCATGAGAGACCATGGCTGATAATAACATGCAACATATTTCTTTAAAAATCCTTTTGACTACATAAAATCTCCCCAAATGATTCTAATGCACAGCTGAATTTGAGAACAAATAATTTAATGATCAGAGGGCCTATAGCTTAAAACACTACTAAACAAGCAGCTTGCTTTACACCGAAAAGATGCATCCAAATACTGGCATCCTTCACTAAAGACCAAACGATTGTAAAATCTCCTGGACATCAGTCCCCAGCTGTGTAATGTGAGCACTGCCATTTTATGTACTCTCCAATTCCATGAATCATGAAGAGTTGGACCTGAATCTCAGTCTAGCAAGCACACATTCTTTCACATGCTGTAGCCTGTCTCCTGTTGTGTCCTTCCACCTTTGCGATCTTGGAAAAGAATGGCCTATGTTTGATATAAACTAATATGTGAAGGTTGGAAAGCTTCCTGCTTAATTTGGGCCAAATTATTTCCAGGAGGCCACGTAAATGATAAGGAAGGCAGGAATGAAAGAGTCAGTGGATTGAAGCATAGTGGAAAGAGCAAGGGGCTTCATGCTTGTAGGCCTGGCTTTGTGTCCAGCTCTGTCACCACTGACTGTGTGAACTTCAGGCTCCTTGTCTGAAGAGAAGGACAACTGTACATGCTTTGCAGAGCTTTTGTTTTATTTTAAAGTTTAACTTTGACTTTATTAGATTCTGCCAAACTTTTTTTTTACAATATAGTGATTCCAGTTTATATGTTTTACCCCCTAAAAGTGGATGCCAATTCCCATTGGTCTATATCTTCAGCACACTTTGTATGCAAATTTCTTGCCATATGACCCCATGAGGTCACACAGATTGCATTCTGCCGAACAGCATATTGACAGGTGTATCATCAGGTTAGAAATTAATGGTCATGAAAGCTCAGGAAAAGTGAGAGGTTATTTTCAGGTAGCAGAAGTCAGATTTGTTGAATTTGAAGTTTTACCCTTTCAATCTGCACTACCTTTGGAAAAAGGAATGCTTTTTTTCCATTTCTCTGACACTATGGAGTATTTGAAGAGAAAACATGATGTTTCTCTTTTCTTTGCCAAAATGATACTTTATTCAAGGTCCTGCTCAAGTTTCCCAGTGCAGACAGTGCTTTTCCTGACCACTTCAGCCTCTATTCGCCACTCTTTTGTCTGACCTTCATAAAAGCAATTGTCTGTGTCTAAGAATACATTGGGTGTTGTACTATTCACTCAACAGCTCAAGAGTATCAGTCTGTCCCCAAGGTACACTGTTATACTTCTTGAAGCCTCTCTTCTACTCTTGTCTCTCCACCCCCTCTGCTACCATCACTCTCTGTCACGCTGCAGGCCTGAAATAACTTGCAGAATCATAATAGGAAGCCAGGTGACTTCCCTAGCTTCTGCTTAAAATGAAGCCTCCAACTTTTTTGGCAATTAGAGAGTAACCTATGAGTTAGGATGTATCTCATTGTCCTATATCCTTGCAAGAAGTCCCAGCAAGTTATTTCTAACTTCTAGTCTGATCACTAATAAATTTGATTTCCTTCTGCATACCTGAAGATAATGATTTATCTTATCTTAGTTCCAGTCATTCTGTTGGTACTGGTATGCTTTATAGGCTGCTATACTGTGTCAATATCCTTGCAAAAATACTGCTCTTACTGCTCTGGAAATCAGCACAATTAAGAAGACAGCGAGGGTGGCATGGTATTAGGTAGACACAATGAGCATTGGAGTCAGGTAGACCTGGGCTCAAATTGGTCTCCAGGTGGCTCACTCAGCCTCAGTTTCTACATCAGAAAAATGTGTTACTGGATGAATTAGAGATATGGTACATAAGGCACCTAGAAGACAGTGAGGCCTGAATAAATGAATGTATAAATAAATATATACTTTATGTCTTAAATTCCTTGTCACTGTACTGATCAAGCTTATTGTGATTATATTTTTTCTAAAACATGACAAGGATTCTCAGACCTCTCATTGGGAGGTGTGTGTGTGTGTGTGTGTGTGTGTGTGTGTGTGTGAGAGAGAGAGAGGGAGAGGGACAGAGGGAGAGACTTGCATGAAGAAAAGCCAACAGCAGTGAGTAATGAGCGGTTGTTCTGCTGGGAGTGAGGCTTGGATGTGAGCATTGTGAGAACAGGAAGAAATAGATATTCTCCACAAAATAGATAAATTAATCCTTCTGTCTTCATCCAAGTCATTGCTAGTATTAAAGACGACAAATAACCCATGGTATGTGACTAGAAATACAACTCTGAATTGATGTCAAATGGTAATGATTATCCACCCTGTAATTTTTGGATCACGTTTCTCAGCCTACTGTCAATCTTTCTAAATGAATCATTACCATTTGGTTTACATTTCCTGATTGTCTTCACAAGAATGTCATGATAGGCTTATAAACTAGCTGATTTATTTCTGGTTAGTAAAGTGCTGGAATATTGTGGTTTTTATTGAATGTTTCTTTTAAAAAATTGTCCTGACCTTGAAATAAGCAAGCAGGAATTTAGAAGGAATTTACATTATAGAAGTCAGATGGGTGTAGAGAACCTAAAGGGTAACATTTGCCTCTTTTATTAAGTCTAAAACAAATTAGAATCCTATTATAAGAAACTTGTTTTAAGGAAGTACAGAAATGATCTCTGGAAATGTTTACCTGGCAGCCAGGAGGGGCTACAGGAGCCTTAAATGGAAAACATCTCCCACATCCTTTGGATTCAAGCTGTTAGGGCTGTGGATGGTGAGAAGACCCTGCCCATCCTGATACTGGGGATTACATAACTCTTTGCCTTCTGGGACTTTGGCCTTGTATAAATGAGTTTCCATCTTCTCCCTCATACCAAGGCACATGTGGAATCCATCCACAAATATACTATACGAATTACTGAGTCTAAACCAAGATTCTTTTGGGAAAATTCCTCTGAATGTGTCTTTAGTTTGTTGGTGGCAACCTCCTGTGGTATTGCTCTGTGCAGCTTTAGAGATGTGGTCAGAGATTATTTCCAGCAGTGCAACCAGGACAAAATCCAACATTCTTAGACCTGAGTGCTTTACATTATCTCAAGGACAATCACAAACCTCACACAACAAAAGAAAATTTGATCCTTTAATTAAAACTAAAGACAAAAACCACTTCACTCCATTTTGAGTGTGCTGGGGGAAGAGTATGTGTAAGAGAACAGATGAGCTAACAAAAGAGCTAGGGAATCGGTGATTTAACTTCTCATTAGCATTAAGATTAGGGGTGTGCTTGTTGGAGTTTCACTGTATGCTCTTGGCATTGTTTTTGTTGTGAAGGGAAATGTCTCTTCTTCTGCCCTCCACCATCCTGAAATGCACCCAAAACTTTGCTCTTTATAGTTCCTCTATCACTGTTCCTGGCACTTGGTAGACATTCAGGAAGTGCTTGTTCAGTGAATATGAGTGAAAAGAAATCAGGAATTGCAAGCTTTTCAACACTATTCTTGTTTTCCCAACAATTTGTGTGATTCCCCCCACATATATATGTAGTAGGTATGCCATAAATGCTGGATGTGTGAATGAAATGTGTAAGTCTAGTGCCTGATGTGGGTTTCAAAAGAGATGTAAGAGTAGAGAAAAGAGAGGGAGAGAGGGTTGGGTTGTGATGCATGGCTGTGATCCCAGCACTGTGGAAGAAGGTTGAGGCAGAAGGAATGCAAATTTGAACTGAGCCTGGGCAATTTAGTGACTTAGCTAGACCCTCTCTCAAAATAAAAAATATAAAGGGCTGGGGATGTAGCTCAGTGCAGAGCCTCTAGGTTCAAACCCCAGGAGAGAGAGAGAGAGAGAGAGAGAGAGAGAGAGAGAGAGAGAGAGAGAGAGAG
>NW_004624783.1:13893102-13924658 GCF_000247695.1 Heterocephalus glaber
TTTTTTTTTAAGCAAACTAGTGGGCCATAATTCAGTGCCATTTTATCCAGGGTAAGAGTAGAAAATGAGACCTTATGTTGAAAAAAAAAGGAATACTTTTTAAGATTTGAGAACTTGGGAGAAAGTCTTATAAATTTGAACAGTGAAACACCTTGACTATGAGATGGTGCTTATGGTGGTCTTGTTAAATTTTTAAAAACCTCTATTGGTTTCTTTTGTGTCACTGGTATAGATAAGCTCCTGGGAAACAAAGTCTATAACCTCATGTGCCTTCCCAACCTTCCCCAGGTTGTGAATGTTGCAGGAGGAGTCTCCTTTCTGGATGCCGTCACATCCATGGATTACTTCCCGGGACTGAACCTGGAAGGCTACCCCAACAGAGACAGCACCAGGTATGCCGAGATTTACGGCATTCCATCTGCTCACACCGTGTTGCGGGGGACGCTGAGGTACAAGGTAGGCAGCTGTATTTTAGTTTAAACATGTTGCCAATTTTGATGTAAGCAGCGTATATACTTAATTTTCCTTAGTGATCAAAAAAAATTAAGGTGCTAAAGCAAAATGAGGACACTTTTCTTAGGAATCCTTTGTTTGAATGTTTTAGGAGACCCAACTCAAAATAGTAGAAGGCATTTTGTTGACTCATTGGAAGTGACCGGCAGGCAGGAGGTCAGCTTTAGGAGCAGTGAGATTTGGGGATCAAGTGACCTCGCCAGGGTTCTTTGGTGTCAGCTGACCTCACCATTTCTCTTTGTCTCTCAGCCTTTCCTCCCAGTAGTCACTGCAGTCTAAAATGCACACAGGACCGTGGCAGCATCTTAGCCTCTTAGATCCTATTAAGTTCATTAAGCTCAAATTTAGTTGGAATGAAAAACTGTATCTTTCCAAAAACTAAAAATATGATTTGTCTCATTAACTAGAGATTTATTCCTGAAGTCAGTAGAAAGAAAGATGCCAGTTAGCTTTGGCCTACATTATACATTTCTAGGGCTTAAAATGGAGTCAGTATCATTGGAAATCCAGGAACTGGGGCTGGAGAAAGTGACAGGTTGATAGGGGCTTCTCCAAAACAAACCTGAAAAACAATTTTTAAGCACAAAACTAAGACTACAGGACTAAAACACAAGTGCAAATGTCCACTACACATTTATGATCTCAAAAGAGCAGTTTCATAGAGTTGGGGATTTAGCTCAGTGGTTCCGCTGCCTGCCTCTTAAGCACAAGTTCCTGAGTTTGATCCCCGGTACAAAAAAAAAAAAAAAAAAGAGCAGTTTCGAATATTATCAAATCAAGACAACACATGTAATAGTTTCCTAGCATAGCAAACTCACAAACTGGATGGTTTCAAACAACAGAAGTTTCTTCTGTCACAGTTCAGGATAGAAATCAAGGTGTAGGCAAATTGGTGCCTTCTGGAAGCTTAGGCTGTGGTCACTTCAGTCCGTCTCTGCTCCATCTTCATATCACCTCATCTCATTGTGTTCTCTCCTCTTCTTAGAAGAACCAAGTCATTGGATTTAGGCTCCATCATAAATCCAGGTTGATTTGATATTGAGGTTCTTACCTATCTCAAAGTATCCAAATAAGGTCATAGTCTTAGACTTGGGGTTGCCATGAATTTGCACGGAGGACACTATTGGACCCATTACAATGATATATTACCTAAAATACATGTATCGCTAACAATCAGAGGTCTGATTTCTGATCTGTGGGTATGATGATTCCTGGCTAGTGGCACAGAGGCAATTTGTCTTATGTGTGTTACCCAGTATCCACATACTATGTGTTTTCTGGAAGATGTAGGATCTGGAGGCCTGCCAGTGGTGACCCTTCACTTCTTCCTCGCCTTGCTGTCTCTTATCTTTAAGTGGCTGTAGCCTTTGCCTGGAACTTTACTCCCAAATATGTACATCACTCATATGGGCCTGCTCCAGGCCCTCTTTTCAGTGCAGCTCTCTATACGTATATTAGCACTTCCTCATCTGGGGTGCTCCCTGTCCCCTTCACTGCCTGAAGTAGGTGCCAGGAATTGTGGGCCCTGGGGGTGGTGCTCATGTGTGAAATGGGATAACTGAAAAAATCCTGTATGATTAGAGATATTTCTATAGTATTGACATGCAGAGCCTGGCCAGTGGTTTGTTTTATTTCTCTGTGTCTAAGTCCTTTTTATTCTGTATAAACATATAAGTTCATCACATTTTCTTTGCACATTTAGGTATTTACCACAAGAATTTTTATCTGAGTGGTCATGTGATCATATCTACATTTTAGAAATATCTCTGATTCTTACCTGTTTTTCTGCTCCCTTATAAACCTTGTATAGGGTAGTGGCAATTAATAAGAAGGGATTATCAGCTTCAAAAATTTCTCCTTCCATTATAAGAAAGAGCAAAGCTGACTGTTCTATTAAATAACATTCTGCTGAATTGATAGTATACAGCTCATGAAGACATTTGCCCTCAGGCTGCCAGAAAATACCAATTACGCAGTACTCAGAAACAAAAGTAAAGACCCAAGTTTTTCTAGATCTCTTCATTTATACAAACCAGTGGAATTTTTATGACACTATTGACCTTGTTTTGAGAAATTGTATCTATATCAATAATACAAATGACTATGTTCAGCTGGTTTTCTAAATTAGTTATCACAACAGGTCATGCTTCAAAAAAGCTTAAAATCTGTTCTTTAAGGAAAATGTTTCATATACTTCTTTTTAATTCTTGATTCAGGGTTATTCCAAAGCTTTGAATGGATTTGTAAAATTGGGTCTCATAAGCAGAGAAGCATATCCCACCCTCCGATCTGAAGCCAGCTCTCTTACCTGGGTGAGTGACTGTAAAATTACTTTGCTGGTTTTCAGAATGTCTTCTTAAATGGTCAGATGTGATCTCTGCTTTGGGCTAGCTAACTAATCCCTTCTGTAGTGAATACAGGAAGTTAATTCTAACCTGAAAGTCTCCTTTCCCTTCCCTGCTACTGGAGGATGGAGAGGGCAAGGGACTGACACACCAGGCCTATTTCCTGCACTAACTTGTCCTGCTTGGTTTCTTCCTGAGCCTTGAGGAAAGATGACCATGCTCTGTACCTTGGCTCTGGCATTTTCAAATTGTGTAAGTGGTGACAGGAGTTACTTGGACACTCTGAAGATGATAATCCAGGAGAGACGCTGATATATCACAGAACTGAATTCCTAATCCCACTAATTCTCTCATTGACTATGCATATGCACAAGGATAAATAATTTGAGTTCCAATTTATAAATATTGCTTTATCTGTGTTATTCCCAAATCTTAGGGTTTGAGGTTGAAGAACTTTGGAGGCTTGAAACTGAATATAAAGGAGAGCTTTTACTGTCAGGAGTTAAATTGTTATCAGTATGCTACTATTTCAATAGAAATTTTAAAAAAGTATCATAAGGAGAAAAGGACCAATATTTTAAATTCAGTTTTTTTGTGTGTCTGTGAGCCTTGATGGTTTGTTTTACCTAACATAAATTTACTTGTTGGACAGGAGTGAGTACAACGTCTGTATAGAGAATCTGGGGTTGAGGGAGCAGGTAGGAAAAGTTGGTGCAGGTGTTCTTAGTGGTAACCCTAGGACATTGATTGTTATAGTGCAGAATAGGAGTTTGCAAATGCTTTTTTTAAAAAAAATAAAGGATAATATTGTAAATATTTTAGACTTTATGAGTCATGCCATCTTGTAGAACTGCTCTGTCCTGCTGTAGACAATACATAAACAAGTTAGCATGGCTGTATCGCAATAGAACTTTTATTTAAAAAACAAATGGTGATCCATATTTGGCCTGTGAGCCAATTTGTTGACCCCTGATCTAGAGCATAGTTTTCCCTTTGGGAACATGGGAAAAAAAAGTCTTGTTTAGAAAGCAGAAAAAGCTGTGGCCATTGTTTAGTGTTTCTCTGAGATTTTATTACCAGCAAAGTCTTTCCTATCTCTTAAACCTACAGCAGAACTCTGGTTACTACTGGCAACAATGGCAGTAAGCCCCTTCCACTTTAGCCTTGCCCAAATTGACTGCTGGAGAATGAGGGGGAATGGGTGAAAAAGTGATGGAGAGGAAATGTGAAGGCAAGAAATATGCTGGGATTTTCTCTGTTTAGAGTTTTTTTATTGCTGAAATATCATTCTGGAATGCCATGCATGTGTTGGTGTGTAAATGTGCACGTACGTGTATGCATGTGCATGTGTTACAATTTGCTCTTCTGAATTGTTTTTAATTTAATAATTTGAGGTGCATTTAAGTACAGTATCTTAACAGGATGAATTCTCAGCTAATGTATTTCTTATTTTATTAGGAATTTAGAATCTTTGTCTTTATTTTCCTAACCAGAAGCAACTGCTGTGTGATCTAGTTGGGATTTCACGCTCCTCCACTTGTGGTATGCTTAAAGAAGCTGTTCTTAAGAAACTGAGAGGGGACAGTACCCAGCTGGAAGTTGCTGAAGGGTAGGCATGCATCATCCAATCTAAAGTTTATTGGATCAATGATTACTTTGTCCTTTCTAGTCAAAGGAAGGTCAAAATACAATGGAACATTTTATATCTCTTTGGTTAATTAGCTGCTCTAAAGTTGACCTGCTATAGCGAGATTGACATGTACCATATTTATGTAGGATTAAAAAGTAGATAAAGGGAGGAACTCAATGACATGTATAACCTGGAAAACACCATTTTCAAGCATTTCTCCACTCAGTTTCTGAACAAAGTAGAATGTTTCTATTTTCCTGTAGGAGATTCTGAGTATTCTCTTAATTTCTTTAGAGCATTAATTCACGTGACTGCTGTGCAGCTAATTTATAAATTGATCTTCTAAAGGTTTGTAAGAATGTGGGTTTACAAGGCATCCCATCTGCTTGGCCTCAAGGAGCCATGCTGGGGGAATTTAGGGTCGATTCTACAGGTAAAAACATTGCTCTTTGTGTTAGTTCACAATTTAGTATATTCTGAGAACTTGGACAGTTATCTTATGATACTTGCCCTTTCAATACCGAATTTTCTATATCTTAATTCCTTTTGTAATTCCTTTCCTTCTCCTCCCTTCCTTCTCCCCAGCTTGTTTCCTGTTATCTGTCTTTTATTTTACTCTTTAATTTATTTATCCTTTGAGGTTCTCATATAAGAGAAGATGTGTGATATTTAAGCTTGTGTTTCTGATTTATTTCACTCAACAGTATAGGCTCAAGATGCATCCATTTTCCTACACATGACTCAAATTTATCCTTCTTTAGGGAAGAATATTACTCGAATATTTATAAATACCACATTTTCTTTATTGATTCATCTATTGATGGACATGTAGAATACTTCCAAGATTTAGCTATTATTAAGTTGTGCTGCTATAAACATGGGTATGCATGTATCACTATAAAATGATATCCCTAACTCTTTGGGAAAGATACTTAGAAAGGGAATAGCTGGGTCAAATGGGATTTCTAGTTTTTGTTTTCTGATGAATATCTGTACTGATTTTCATAGTGGCTATACTAATTTATATTCCCACCAATAATGTAGAAGAGTTCCTTTTTCCTGGAGGCCTCTCTAGCATTTGTTGTTATTTGATTTCTTGATGATAGCTTTTCTTTCTGGAGTAAGATGGAATCTCAGTTTACCAAAATGAATGTACTAATAAAAGCAAACATGTACTAATAAAAATAAAAATTAAAATTAAAAAAAAATTCCGTGGACCCTTTGCTGCTTCTCTAATGAGAACACATGCACGACTTGACTAATGCAGCTGCCTCTTGTGCTTTTTCAGGTTGGGCTTGCTTGGAGATGAACAAGTTCCACAGGCGGAGTCCATTGTGGGTGCTCTATCTAAGCATTTGGCTTTGAAACTCTCCTATGGTAGGCTATGGGGTCTTAGCAAAATATCCCTGAAAAAGAGTCATAAGATAGAGTCATTACAACCAGAGCATTAGATTGAAGGGCTGGAACCAAGCAGCTGGACCCAGCCGGAAAACTATGAGACTTACTAGGAAAGAATGAACTTGGGGCCAAGTGAGGTGGTGCACACCTGTAACCCTAGCTCTTCAGGAGGCTGAAGCAGGAGGATTAAAAATTCAAAACCAGCTTGGGCAACTTAGCAAGACTCTCTCAAAATAAAATTTAAAAAGGCAGGACATGTTACACAGTGCTAGAATGCTTGCCTAGTATGCAGAAGACCTTGGGTTCAATTTCCAGTACTGGAGGTGGAAGTGGGGGTTGGGGAATGAATTTGGGTATTATAGAAAAGAAAAAAAAAACTTTGCTTTCAGTTTATTAGAGAAATGCCAAAGGAACATTTCTGGGAGCAACTGTGTGATCCCTACAGCTGTGAACTTATAACTGTAGTCAGACTACACTGATACTGCCCTATACAAAGAGATATGATCAAACTTTTAACCCCTTAATTTTTTTCACTTGGCATTTGACCTTAAAAACAGTGTAGATAGCTGTCTAGTGACCACTATAATGGGAATTTCCCTTATAATAGGAAGGGAAATTTGTGAGAGCAGAGGGACAGGGACAGGAGATGAAATGCAATATTTGAATTATAATGATAGTGCCATTTTAAAATGTCTTGTTTTATTTTAAGGCCCTGAAGAAAAAGATATGATTGTGATGAGAGACAGTTTTGGTATCAGGCATCCTTCTGGACATTTAGAGAGTAAAACTGTTGATCTTGTGGTTTATGGAGACTTCGATGGCTTTTCAGCAATGGCTAAAACTGTGGGGTTACCTACAGCCATGGCAGCCAAAATGTTGCTTGATGGTAAGTTCTGTTCACCTGAGGCCTGAGTCTGTCTCCATGACTATGCTTGAGGTCATTTGATTCCTGGACATCAAATAATGAGTTTTAACCTTAACACTGACATTGATTAAAAGTGAGCCATCTTTGAAGATACCTGGCCCGGGGATAGCCATGAATTGAACAGAGTTAGACCTAATTTCCACCCAGCTCGGACACAAGAGAGCTGAATGGTGATGAGATGCAAGTCACTCAGCACCTCTGATCCAGTTTCCTCATCTTGAAAGTGGATATTGTCACCTCTAACTCCTAATGACATCGTGACACTTCTGTGAATTAGCATGTGAAGCTGCCATGTTTCCAGATAGAATAGTTAACTCCATTCTTTTCTGCCTTGGTTTTTGTTATTTTGGGGGGAGAAGCTCTGAAATAGCAGAAAATATTTACTTATAGATCTTTAACAATATGGGCCATGTCTTGTTAATTTCATATCTCAGCATATTATCAGTAAATAAATATTTCGGATTACAAATACTCCTCAACATACAATGGGGTTATATCACAATAAGTTTATGGTACTTTAAAATTATCTTAAGTTAAATGCATTGAATACATCTAACCCACTGAACCTCATAACTTAGCAACACAGTAGCTTATATATCATGATATCCAAATATTTGGCTTGCCTGGGCCTCACTGAGTGAAGAGAAATTGTCTTGGCCGCATATAAAATATATAATATAGTTAAGGTATATGAGTACAAAACCTCATTTATTTTTTAAATATTTTAATTAAAATTTTTTAAACCAAAGCCCAAATTTAGTAATTAAATAAGAAAACTTACATGTTTGCTTAAAACAATAAAAGCTTGTCTTCAGAGGCACACACATGTAGGTAGGTTGAAATACTATAATCAGTAATTGCTGTGTTTTAGTCACCATGGTCACACAAGTCCACGGAAGGTCTGACAATCTGGGTTTCAACCGGACTGAGTGTATGTTGCAGGAGTGTGAGGCAGAGTTAGCATTATACTATGCCCTCCCCTAAACAGCATTTCCTTGCTGCTTATAGAGTTCTGCTCTGGCATCTTGCAGTTGAGTCATGAAAAATAGGGCTAAAAAAAAATCACAAAATAGGGTGAAGTTGACTTCTGTGAGGCTTCTTTCCTAGCTGTCCAGGGCTGCCTGCAGCCCACAGGTTGGACACAACTGATGTAGACTGTAGGTTGTTTCCTCTCATGATCTCATTGCCGAGTGGGAGCTATGGCTCACCAATGCTGCTGCCCAGCATTGTGAGAGAGTATCATCTGGCATGTTAATAGCCTGGGAAAGGATCAAAACTCCAAGTGCAATTTATAGAGAGAATATTGCTTTCATACTATTGAAAAAATAATGTCAAACCATTAACTTAATGATGACGTCTGGATATACATATACATCCAGTAAGCATTATCTATGAAAATAATACCTCACTTGGCCCTTGTGAATGAAGGGAGTGAAAAAAATCACAGCATGTACATGAAATAAGGAGAAAAATATTTATAATAGCATATTAGGTAATGTGAAATTAAACTACCTACTGAACTTTTTTGGAATCAAAGTGAAGAAAGAGTCAGCATACCCCTTACAGAAAGTGTCTTAGACCTAACTTAAACCATCCTAACAGGTCTTGTGCCCAAATAATCAGATTGGATTCAATTCCTTCTGGTAGGAATTGATGCTGTTAAAGGGGCAAATTTCGTCACTGTCCTTAAGTTCAGCTGTGCTTTTAAGCCCAATCTAACCCTTTCTCTTATAGAGCACTAAGTTATTATTTAGTAGAGGACATGTAACAGCTATTTAAATAATGCCCAGTCTTCCCACAATTTGTTGCCTCCGAGTTTGCTGCTGGGGCGATCCTTTCTCTGTAGAGATTCTTGGTAGGAAAATGAACCTTTAGTACCACATTCAAATTGATAATCACACATCTATTTTCTTCCAGGTGAAATTGAAGCCAAAGGTCTGATGGGCCCCTTTTCCAAAGAGATCTATGGGCCAATATTGGAGCGGATTAAAGCAGAAGGCATTTTATATACTACACAGAGCACAATCAAATTATAACTGGGAGTTAGATTTTTTGTCTTATCTTTCCAGGCAACAGAATTCTCAACATTTGTGTGACAAACAAGCTTGTTACTATGCCATTTTATAAAGTATAAAACATGACATATTTGGGCAGCCGGGGATTTAGCTCAGTGGTTCCAGCGCCTGCCTTAAAGCGCAAGATTCTGAGTTTGATCCCAGGTACCAAAACAGCTCCCCCAAAACAAAAAACCATGACATATTTTGATTAAGTCAGCACAATAGTGTTTTAGAAATATAAATTTCTATTTTAAAATGAAAACATTTGTAATAAGAGATGCCAGTCATTAACAGAGAACTTTAATAATAGTTCTATCATGTATTTTTCCATATGTTTGTAGAAGTGATAGTTATTATACCATTTATTAATTTATTGTATCACTTTTCTTATAAGAATATATTTTCTTGTAGTTAGCAAATGGATTATTAATGTTTTGGTCAGAAAAAAATACCTCATATAGTTATATTTTAATAGCTTTCATATTAATTTTTCATACCTTTAGATTACATATCTACAAACTTTTATAAAAATGCTATTTTATACCTTTTTAAAAGTTATGGGTATTTAGTAAATTACTTTGTAGAAAATTTCTCTTAAGTATTTGGCAAAGGGAAGAAATGAGATAAAATCACAATCCACATGAGCCCTTGATAAGGTGCAGAAAAAGGATTTAATAAAATCCAACTTCCTTTCATGATAAAAATACCCAACAAAGTGAGAACAGAAGGGAGCTTCCTCAACCTGATAAAAGATGTCTATGAAAAACCCACAGATGTATCATTTAATGGCAAAAGACTGAATTAATATCTCCTAACATCAGAAACAAGACAAGGATGTCTGTTCTTGTTACTGCTGTTCAACCTGTACTAGAGGGTTGAGCTAGGGTAGTAAGGCAAGAAAATAAAATTCCTCTGGATTGGAAAAGAAAAAATAAAATCTTGCTTACAGATAATATGATCTCAGATATGAAAGTCTAAAGGCAATCTATGGAAAATCCAAAGGCATACTCAAAACAAAACATTAAAATTAATAAAGAAACTCAGCAAAGTCACAGAACACAAAAGTGACATACAGAGTTTTATTGTCTTTCTGTAAAGTGTCAATGCATGAACTAAAAATGATATTGAGAAAATAATTTCAATAGCTTTAAAAAGGATAAAATAATAATATAATTGAGAGTCCAGAGATAATACTCACATTTATGGTTAACTGCTTTTCTAAAAAAGGTGCTAAGAAAATTCAATGGGGGGAAATAATCTTTTTCATTAAATGGTGTTTGGAAACATGAATATCTACATACAAATAATTACATTGAACCCTTACCTCATACAAATATAAAAATTAACATACAAATATAATAAATATAAAAAATGGACTTAATACCTAAATCTTACATTTGCCTAACACTGTAAAAATCTTAGAAGAAAATATTAGCATAAACCTTCATGACCTTGTATTATGCAATGATTTCTTAAATAAAGGGTAATAAAAACAAAAGCAGCAAATGAAAGAATTAATTGGACATAATGAAAATTAAAAATTATTTCACTATCAAGAAAACAAAAAGACAACTCAGAATGAGAGAACATTTTGTAAATCATGTATCAGGTCAGGGAGGAACATGTATCTAGAATATACAAAGAACTGTTAAAATTCAATAATAAAAAGACACATAACCCAATTTAAAAATGGACAAAAATATTTGAATTAACAGTTCTCCAAAGATATACAAAAAGTCAATAGGAACACGAAAAGATTCTTAATATCATCAGCCATCAGGAAATACAAATCAAACTACAATGAGATACACCTTATACTCAGCAGAATGGCTATAATAAAAGATAATAACAAGTGCTAATGAGAATGCAAAAACATTGAAATTTTCAAATGCTGCTGGTGCATAACCAAGATCAATGATAGCATGTCTACACAGAAACTTGTACACAAATGTTTATAGTACCATTATTTAAAACAGCCAAAAATTGATGTAACCCAAGTGACTATCAACTAATAAAGGAATAAGCAAAATATGTTATATCTGTACAATGGAATATTATTCAGCATTAAGAAATAAAGTACTGATGCATGCTATAACATAGACGAACATTATAAACATGCTGAGTGAAAGGAGCCAGACTCAAAAGACCACATATTGTATGATTTCACTACTGAAATGCCAGAACAATACTTTGAAAGTGTGAACTGTAAAATATGTGAATCATATCTCAATTTGTTATAAAAAGACTGAACTTTAATGGGAATTTGTTGTTTGCTTCCTTGTGGGAAATACTCTTGCTTTTAAAGATGTAAATCAATCACCTGTCTGACCTTCACAAACTATCCTTGTATTGTTATGTATGAAACTGATTCTGTCTTTGAGATAGGCAGGTTTTATACACGGGGTGCACGGCAATTGAGAAAACATCATCTGTGCTCTTTGAAAAGAATCAAAACTGATTAAGGCCTTGGTCTTACCTGTCACAAATAATATATGGAGATCAATAACCCTTTTTAAAACAAAAACAGTTCTATTATTGTTTGCAACCATAACACAATCATTTAGAAGATAAAATTTTGTCCTATTGATTCCACCCCCAATTTGGAAGCCGCCCCCAGTTTATGAGAGTACCCAGATGGAGTGGGAACGGGGAACTAGACTCTTGGGGATAGGGAAACCTGTTGAGCTGTTGGTGTAACTAATTAATGGCTTTGGGCTGTTTTGTAACAATAAGTGATTAATCGTGTGTGTCTGATGTGTTGATCTAATGTCAGTGTTGGTGGTGGTGATAGAGAAGGAAATGTCAGTAAACTTAAATAAAACTAGATAAAATCAAACGCTGCACTGGCTCTCGATAAAAATTTTTCCTGCAGAAATTTCAGAAATAAAGGTGGCGGTGGTACAGCATAGGGATAAGTGAGTGAGTGGGTTAGAGTTATAAGCCTAAGGGTCTACCATGGTTCAGCATTTTTTTTTCTGTAAAGGACCAGATAATAAATATTTTAGGTTTTGCAGTTCAAGGGTTGTCACAACTGTTCATTTCTACATTTGTGATGTGGAAGCAGCCATAGACAATGTGTAAATGAATGACCATGGCTGTGTTCTAATACAAGTTTATTTGCAAAAACACAACATGGGTAAACTTGGCTTTCAAGACAAAGTATAGACCCCCAGTCTAACTATTCTGGTAGACTTAATGTTCGTAGCTTCCAGATCTTTTCTACCTCTTTTGGCCTCTTCCAGAAAATACAAGTAAAGTGTCTGTGTTGTCCAGGTTTCCACACTAGATATAGTGAGATTGGTTGTACAACACAGTAGCTGTTTCTTTCTCCATAAAACAAGAATAACAGTAACTTATAAGATGGTTATAAAGGTTAATATGATAATATAAGAAAAATTCCTGATACCTAGTAGATGCTCAGAAACATTAATGTTATTTCCTCTTTGGCAATAACATTTGAAATTTAGTTAAAGCTAATGAGATTTTAGCTTTAGGTTTTTTCCCAATCTTTTGGATACCTTTGAAAGACGTATCAAAGATCCATGCTGCTCAAACAAGCTATAGACGTTTCAGCTCCATAATGACAATCTTAAAGTGGATGTAGAGGTGAAAAGACCATCCTTTGGTTACAGAAGAGAAAAATATGCCTCACAAAGCTAAATGACTTGCCTAAGATGTGGAAACACCCAAAATATTTGATACAATTTGGGACCTCGTTGATTTACAATCTGCCTCTTAGGATGGGTTACTTATTTAGGGCGTAATTAGAACTTTTTTGAGAGTTAAAGATTCCTTGCTCAACACACTTTTCTTTAAATATTACCCCCAAATATATAATTTATTATAGCAAAACAATTTACTACCTCCCGATGGAAAGTTATCATGATAAATATAGAAATCTTCAATTCCTGATAGAATCTTTCTTCTTAGATGCTGTGCACAATTTAGTTATGCAAAGTATTACCCTTTATGTTGTACAGTATTCGATTTTTAAACGAGTTACATTTATTTGTTGACTGTTTGGAGGGTAACCTTATCTAGAAGACCCGAGTTTCATGGAAAGGATCAGGTGAGAAAACCTGGCTGTTCTGGAGCAATATGTACCAGTCATGGATAGCGAATCCAGTCACTCCCTCTATTCAGTTTTGTTTTAACAATCATTCTTAATTTTGCTACCTAGCAAGAATTACAAAACTAGCAAGAATTACAAAAAGAGTCATAAATTGTTAGGTTAAGAGGTCACAACCCTCCAGTTTAAGTTGTTGGTGTAGTATAATAGTGCCTTCCTGTTTTATGTTGATTGATAATGTGCACCACCTGACTGGGTAACAAATTTGTAAACCCCGGGCATTCCACTTCCAGCCAAAGAGACCCATGAGACTTCTGTGATACCACTCTCAGTTTCGATAAACTGAAGATTATTCTCGGATGTTGCCAGGCATGACTACCTAGGTACATTGTATTTGGCTCCAATAATCTTGAGTTCATTTCTTCTCAGCATGGTTCTTTCTGATGCTGGCATAGGATAAACAAGCCCAACAGCCCCAATAAAGAAGAAGAGCATGCTTTTGGGCTAGTAAACTACTGATAAAAAGAGGTTATTGTCTTTAGATTGAAAGAAATCCTCAAAAAGAAGTAGAAGACAGATGGGAGATATTAGAGGAAAGAACCTGGAATAGGTGCTGTAAAACAAGGGGATGATCAAGAGAAGATGGGGGAATGGCAACTCGCAGGGGCCATGAACTGTCCTAGTTATGTTAAAATAGTTATGTTACGTTAAAATAATATTTAACCTACTTATGTTAAAATCCTAGTTATGTTAAAATAATATTTGGCTGACACAGTACTACTATTTGGTTTATGAACTGTGAGATTTGATGTCTAACATTGGCTAAAATAGGCAAATGCTTCAATATGTAACATGTCAGTGGAGATAACGGTTCTCTGCAGCTTGTTATTCAACTGCCCCAGTGTTAAATGTTGATGTTCTTCAGATTTATTTCCTGGCTTATACTTTCTTTCTCTACATATACTTCCCCTACCTTACATGCATTCTACCCAGGGCTCTGAATATCATCTTATGTCCCTAATGAATCCCAAACTCTCTCACCGGAGCTTCATATCCCTTTTTGGGTTTCCCAGACTTCTTAAAGTCAATGTAGATTTAAGAGTTTACAGTATAAATTAGTATTTTTTAATGGGTTCACTCTAGAAATTTACTCATCAACCAGTTCCTCTACCTGATTATCCATTTCAGGAAATGGCAAACACTACCTACTCATATTTAATACTCCTTGATTTTTCCCCTTCTTTCACTCCCACATTAAACGAATTAGGACTCATTCTTCTTCATCAGATTCCTTGATTTTATCCGTGTCTTTTACCCATGTACAGCTAGTCTCGTTCATGTTGCTGCCGTATTTTATGTTACCCATTGTGGCGGTGTTTTATTTGGTTTCCTCACCTTCACATTTAGACCTCAGTATGTCCTTTCTCTTATTTTGGGCATGTTAATCTCTCAAAAATACAAATATGCTATATTCTTCCCTACTTAAAACCCTTTCCTCATGTCTTCCAGGGTGAAACTCACATTCCTTATTCTCCAGGGCTCTGCATAAATATCCCCTCTGTGTATCTTTTCAGTCTCATCTCATGGCTGAAAAATATTATACAACTGCAGAACTTCCTTCACCTTTCTCAAGAGGATCTTTCCTGTCTTGACCCTGTTCTGATGATGTCTCTTTTACCAGTGTATCCAACACCTATCATAGGATCTAGCATAGTAGAAGGGGTGTGTGTGTGTGTTTGTGTGTGTGTGTGTATACATACAGGTGTGTGACTGGCAGAATAGTATCGATACTTTTAGAGGCCATGCAGCCATGGTGGGAAGGTGTGATCAAAATAGAAGTGAGAATCAGAGAAGGTTCTTGTAGCATTTGCTTATTGGTAAGAAAGCTTCAGCTTATTTTAAAGCATTGCTTGTTAGTGCTAAAAAGGCACATTCTCTTCATTAATTCTTAGAGATCTTGTTGACATTTCCCCAAAGCACAAGTGTGGGTAAAGGACATCATTTTGTGATATTTGAATCAGCCCCAACTAGAGAAATCATTGTGTGATAAAAGATTGAAAAAATTCATGATATGATTACCTTTATGCATCTAAAGAATTTATTTGGCTGCAATGTTGAGAATGAATAAGGGAAGGACAAGAGGAAGATGTGTTTGGAAGCTGTAGCAGCAGTGGATGAAAGAGAAGATACTTAAAAAATAATGAGTGGATGATCACAACAGCATCTAAACACTTCTGTTACAGGCTGCTTAATTAGTGTTTGGAACAAGAAGAAAACATTCTAGGTATTGTAAAGAGAAAGGTATACAAAGCAGTAAGACCAAGAGCTCACACTCACAAGAGGGTCCTCATGGACTGGGAAGCTAGAATGCGAAGATATAGTTCTTAGTGCTGGAATACCAGTACTAGATTCTGCAACTTGCAGAAATATCATTATCTCTATACCCTTGCTCATCAACAGGAGCCAAGAGGACAGAAAGATGGCCTCTGCTCATTTCAGTCTTCTAAATCTTGAGTAAGGGCATCTGTAAGGTGACCAACAAGTCAGAAACCATGAGCAAATATATAGTAAGTGGTTTACTATCACATTATAATATACAAATAATATTACAAATAATATTAGCTATCTTCAGACTTTATAGTTCCCAATATTAGAATTGTAGTTGCAGACGACTCTGAGAAATATAGTTGAAAACATTTTTAGGTTTTGAAGTATAAGAAGTACTCTAGTTACTATTGCTGTGTAACAAACTGCCTGAAAATGCAATGGCTTAAAACATCAGTCATTTATTTGGCTTATCAATCTGTAATTTGGGCATAATTGAGTGTGAATAGCTTGTCTCTGCTCCACACAGTGTCATGTGGAGTCTGGAGAATCTATTTCAAGATCTCTTGTTTATATAGGTGACTTGTTGGTTCAGCCTATCAGCTGGAAGCTCAGCTGGGTTAATGGGTTACAGCCTTGGTGCATTTCCACAAGGGTCTTTCCAGGCCTATGTGGGCTTTATCACAGCATGGTTGTGCTGTTCCAACAGAGACTATCCCAAGAGAATCATTGAATACTACTTTGTGACTTGGCCTTGGAAGTCACTTACCAACACTTTCACCCTAGTTACAAGTCTGCCCAGATTCAAAGGGGGGGGGGCATAGGCCACACTTATCAATGGGATGAATGCAAAGAATCACATACGAGATGAAAGATATTGTATTTTTAGACAATACAGTCTGCCATAGGAAGGCTCCCTAGGAGAGTAGCATGTAGGTGGTTTTTATGACCGCATGACTCCATTTATCAATCTTTCTCATTGGCTTTATCAGTCTTTCCTCATTGGCCTTAATAATTTTTTTAAGCATTTTTTTTCTCTAAGTTTATTGAACCTCTGGTTTAGAACTAAATAGAATGCTACAGACAAAACGTGTAATGCTTTTCATTTCACAATCCCCCAAAGCCTAAGAAATGCATGATTTCAACCTCTTCTGGCTTTTTTTTTTTGATACTGGGGATTGAACTTGGGACCTTGCGCTTGCGAGGCAGGAGACAGAAGCACTGAGCTAAATCCCCGGCCCCTAAATCTCTTCTGTTTTATGAACCACTTCCTTGAGATAAAAATCCAGTAAGAAATCTTGTATTTTTAGTATTTTAGCATTAGAACCTTAATGCTAATTGTTTTTAGTAGAAAGCTTTGTTAAATAAGTAAATGATGCTGAATTATTTGTGTTGGTTTGTCTCCCTATACATAATTCAGAATTAAGGTAACTGCTAGAATTGAAGCAAGACAACAGGAACTTGAGAGGTGTGGTAAGTGCTAAAAATTGCAGAGAAAGTATTTTCAATTGGCATGTTTGGGATGTTTCTCCAAGGTCAGTCTGTCTCTTGTGACCTGCTTAGATTCCAGTTTGTTGGATGGCAATCCAGGATTTGCATTTCTAACAAGTTCCCAGGTGCTATGGTTTGGGTAGGATTTAAGTGTGTCCCCTAAGGCTTCTCATGCTAGAAGCTTGGTCCCCAGCATGGCGATGTGAGAGGTGGTGGAACTTTCAAGATTTGGGGTTTAGTGTAAGGGAATTAAGTCATAGAGGCTGTTGTAAGGGATTCATGTATTTCTCACGGGCCTCATGTTAGTTCTTGAGAGCTGTAATAAGAGTGGCCTTTCCCTGCATTTTGCTTCTAACTGACCATGTAATTTCATCCTAACATAAATTCTCCCTACGTCACCCACCATGTGATGTGTGGCTCTCACCAGAGCCTGAACTAGTATGGGGCTATCTGATCTTGGACTTTTAGTCTCTATAAACTATGAGCTGAACAGCCCTCTTTGTAAAGTATTCAGATTCAGGGCTTCATTATAGAAAAAGAAAACAGATTAGATACCAGGTTTTGCTGACTGTCTGGGAACCACACTTGGAGGAGCACTAGTTAGAATGATACTTCTCTAGCTTTCTTCTCTGAGTCCTGAGCTAGGAAAGTGGTGCTAGGGGTTAGTGCCCTCCTAGCACCTCCTATTAGATAGTAGAACTGTAAAATATTCCTGACTGAGGCAGGAGATGGCTTTCAGTATCAAAATCTGCTTGTTGCTAGTTATCCTGTGTTAATGCTCTTCAGTTCCACATAGTTCTTGGATCCTAATGATTTGCCTTAACGTAGACCTTGTAACTTTTCCACTTTGTAATTTATGACCTCCTGGCCCTTGTCTATCTAACTAGTTTCCTATGCTTGTCTCCCTTGACCTTTGCTTATAATGGAATCTGGTAAATCCACTTTCTTCTGACACCCAACTTGCTTCTAAACCAAAGATCCCCACCATTTTTTAGTATATGCTACCTTTATACTCCATAACATTTTCATAATTCTTTGTCTTAGTCTGCTTAGGGTGCTACAACAAAATATCATATACAGAATGATGCATAAACAACAGACATTTATTTGTCACAGTTCTAGAAGCTGGGAAGTGCAAGGTCAAGGTGCTGGCAGATTCAATGATAAAGGAAGGCTTGCTTTCTTCTAGATGCCTGTCTTCTTACTGATGTCTTGCACAATGGGAGAAGGGAGGGCTCTCTCAGGGCTCTTTTATATGGAGATTAATCCCATTCATAAAAGCTTTGCTCCTGAGACTTAATACCCTCCTAAGAGCCCATCTCCTAATACTATCACCTAAGGGGTGAAATTTTAATATATGGATTTTGGGGAAAAAAGAATATTCTCATCATAGCACTCCCATAAGCCAAAAGAAACACATAATGATTCTATTTATTAAGTAGGTGGGTCTAAATAATTTAAGAGTAGGAAAACTGCACCACGTCAGTAGTTATTGCTGTGTTGTTCTCAAAAATGTAAAAGTTTGCACCACTCAGAACAATTTGAGAACCACAGCTCTATACTCCATCCCATCCCTCTGGCCTTCACATAGGTTCATCATCCCTGGGACAAGGTCCATAGTTTTTCTGTCACACATACCTCAGCATAACATTCCACACATAAACACAAATTTGATGGCAGTATTTATATTTATGTTTGCAATTCCTTGGATAAAAACCATTTAAACAATGTTTGGTAAGGTGTTATTTTCATAAAAACATCTTTCAAAACAAATGTATTTCTATTTTCCACCAAAGTTAAAATTCCATGCTTGCACAGAGTTAACCACTTAGATAACACAATACTATGTCAGAAGACTTGTAGTGTAAGATCAGATAATGAACTATATCATTAAACTAAACAATTACACAGAACTAGAAAACTGACTCAGTAGTAAAATATAAAAATCTACAATTATAAATATAAATTTGGTCCACAGAGACACTAGAGCAGTATTTACAGTAAGTATCAGATTATTCTTACTTTAGGTGAACATTGCTGTTGTAAAATGTTGAATATCATAGCAAACAAAATGATTTATTTACAGTCTACTATATTAAAAGTTATACTTCTAGCAAACCTGATGACTGCTACAAATACAGCTAAAAATCTGACACTCAAAACAACATTTTCTTTAGTTGGGAATTCCTAATATCTACAAATTGGAAACTACTGTTAAAATCAATATGAAAAAAATACAATTCCATTTTTAGAAATACTGTAAAATTGAATCATTTTAGTTTAAACATAAGTGAATTACAAGAAATCTTTCAAAAAGGCACACCTTGTTAATAATGTAAATTTGGCAGCAAATTCCTACATCATGAAAATTACTGTCAGACGATGAAAAGTAGACAGATAAAAGAACTGGACTGATTTTCCTAACTTTAGAAAGGAAAACAATGCACAGATGTGTGGTCCCCTACCCTTGTCTGTGTTAAACTAAAGACTCTAAGCTCTCAGCCATATTTCCATCAGGCAAAGCTGCACCGTTACTGTCCAGAGAGGTGGATGGATTCTCTTCCTGCCTCGTACTGACAAGGCTGAGGACCACTTTGTAGAGAAACTGATACTGCTCCTGGAGAACAGAGAACGAGGTTATCAGCAGGGAGCTCAGTGAAGATACAAACTTGTAAAAAGAAGAAACATTTTTATAAATACTTTAGCACTGTACAAAGAAGGCATTGAGCCAAGAGCTTTGTTATACTCAGCAGAGATACACGATCTATATTAATGTCCCCTTCTGATTAAATTAGCTTTTCAACTAGCAAACATTCATTGATCTAGAAAATTAGCCCACATGTACACATGTATATGCCAACTATAAGTGCTCTGTTCTCACTCATTTGTTTCTAGAATCAGAAGGTGATGCGATAGAGTTCTGTCAACTTTGGTGCTAAGTATCTACAACTGGCTCAAAAATAAATTTCTTATTCTCTTTTCTGCAGTTGCTATGAAATCCACTGGTTCTGGCTGTTAATGGAGAGGTCTCAACAATGACTGCACTGTCACCCCAGTGACCCATGCAGAGCACAGTTCTTTCACAAGATCCACTGTTTACCAAAGATTCTTCACACTCTTATCAGCCTGACTGGTCTTACACTTTGCTTTGAGGAAAGCTGTGTGTACCCTGCTGTGTTCTCTTTACAAGGCCTTTATTTAGAGACAGACAAGAAGCTGAAGGCAAGCTAAATAATTTCTACATCCATCTGTTTCTCTCTTTGTGATATTTGTACCAGTCCTCCACTATCTTTCCAGTTCCTGTTTCTACAATAATAAAACCCTCCAAATTATTTTCAAAGTGGAGACTGGTTGCCAAACATGCCGTGTCTCTCCCTTGACTACATATGCCTCTGTCTCTTACAAAGTGCTCAGGTACTAGCCATTTAATTTCAGAAACCAAATTTGGCTTGGAAAAAAGTGAACAGTTCCAACATTTAAGTCTTTGAGGTCTGTCTTCTGACTGTTCTCTGAGGGTAGGCAGAATTTTAATCCTATTAAAATAAGTATTTATTTTGCCAGGTAAGTCAGTTTGTTGGTACTTCTACTAAGAATATTTTCAAAATTTACAGTAAATCATAAAAAGACATGGGGTAAACTTAAGTTTTTTTTATTTATCAACTTTCTGGAAGATGTGGGCTTGTAATTCAACTTGAAAACTAATGCTACCTATCAGCCTTGGTAATCTTTCCTGCATATGATAAAAAAATTATAGGAGCCTCTAGGAATAGAGTAGTGTAACAGTAAAAAGTTTGGTTTATTGCTTCATTACTTACAATGTCAGCAAAGACTCCTGGCCTCATTAAATTGATCATCTTGGACACCTGGTAAACATCCACGGAATTTTCTTTTTCTAGTTGGTGCATAAGGGTTGTCAGAGCACAGAAAGTTCCTGCTGTCACTCCTCCGTGCCTTGTAACAAAGGGAAGGGACAAAGACTCCATTCATATGTGTCAAGCACTCACATTTGAAATTCACAGAGCATATATCAATGAAAATTTTTCAGTAAAGGCACTGAAAATTTTAATGACTTCTTTTTCTTTACTCTTTCTGTGCATAGAACTTTGGTTTAACTGGAAACATTGCTAAGTGTTCATTCATACTATTAGTAATGAAATATAATGTACACAATACATAATTCTAGGCTTTTTCTTTATTTATAACAGAAACAAAAAATATATGATGAATAAACAGTCTTCTTTCAGGTAAACAGAATATATATCAAATTTACTCCTTTCTCAAAAGGTCAATGGCTGAGACATATCTCTTAGGTTAGTTCCTATAACAATCCTGGTGCTGAAACACTGTCTCGTTCCACAAAATTCTCTCAGCATTCCATGCCAGAGAAAATCCTTGTGATTTATGCACCTTTCTTCTGTTTGCAACAGGAGCTTCAAGTGATGTAAAAAACATTTGATGTTACTTACTTTGAAAATCCACCCTTACTAAATCATCACAGTTGGCCCAAATCACTTGGGGGCCTGAAAACAACAGAAATATACATATACCCAAGGGGATTCTTAGGTATATCAATGATGTAAAGTGCAAAACTTACTCGTCATGAACAATCATAGGCCCATCCCTGTTGGCAGCTTCCTCTTTGATAATACTTATAAGTTCAAAAGTTTTACTAATAGGACTATCTGGATTTGGCCATTTGGGACACTGAAAATGCCTCACTTCAAGTACATAATCATCCTATGAGAAGAGCAAATGAATGATTTTAAATTAGTCAGGTAATAAAAGCCATGGTATGCATGAGTCAACTGTACTTCTTCAGCAGTGATTTACAGTCCATCCTTCATCACAGAAGGAAGAAATGAATGCAGTGACATTTACCGTGTGTAGATTTACTCAATAGGACAACAAAATGTAGTTTCTTTTTAATTCTAAAAATAAACCTGTTCTAAAAATTCTAAAAATAAATCTGTTGGTGTATCATTTGAATGTTAACAAAGCATAAAAATATATACCAAAATGAATTAAGAAAAATTTGATTTCCTGTCTGGATGGGTAGAAGTCAAGAATTTTGTAGCTTAGTGATGACTAATTGTTTAATGATTCTGTAAGATTTTGCAAATGAAATTTGGATGGGAATATCTATTATTTGGGTAACTCTCAATTCATAATCATTTTTAAATTATAAAACGTCTAAGAAAGATCCTTAAATCAGCATGTGTTCAACATGTGGTTAAGATAAAAAGTTTGTCATTTAACTTATGCTCATACCTGTGTAGCTTCTAAAATAAAGTCTTGAATTATAAGTTTTTCCTCATTAGATAGACATTTTTGTTCTTCAGCCATCAGAGTGACTTTAAAGCTCTCACAATTTATAGGCTCATCTTTATTTGGCCAGTAAACAAATTCATCTTCTGCCTGAAAATGAAAAACCAATAATCAATTTAGATTTTAAAACAGTATTTCATAAGTCAGATTGTGAAATAAAGTGAAGTGGTTGGCACAAAAATTTCAACTCAAATTTTTCTTTAAATATCCAAATTTACTGTTAAAATCTTCTTGATATCTTACACTAGATTGATATGCAAAATAAAATATTACACTTAAGAATCCAAGCAATTACTTTTTTATTTTATGCCCTTAGCTTATCAATAGGAATGGTGAAGTTGTTGCTTCCATAACTAACAAGTAGTTAAGAAAGATCCAACTAATTCTGAGAGCTAGCAATTTCTAGCCTCATTTGAAATTTCCAATACAACTTTATAGAAAAGAACTGAATATCAGAGTTAGATATACATGCAAAGTCTAAGCAAGATATTACTTTTACTTTGAGGGGTTTCAAAGACATATACAAAAAAGAGTGAGTGTGTATTCAAGTTTTCTGATACCCAAAAAACATATGTCCTGAACTGGTTCGTTTTATCTAACTCAATTATTTAAAAAGAATTTCTAGGGCATCCTTAAACTAAGAGAATATTCAAATATCTTAATTCATTTTATTAAAAAAGGTAGCTAGAATCATATAGGCTGACATCATTCATGGTTAAAATCCTAATTTCCTTAAATAGTGCCATTTATGTCTTTGATTGGTCACTTACAGACCAAGGAGATTATATAACCAGACCAAGCCCAAAGGTAGACAAGGTCTGACTCCAGTGACCTTCATCTCTTAGTTGTAAACAAAATGACTTTGCTTGCTTGTATGCTGAACATCTGGCTCTTATGCCCTGATGTTTTCCTGTAAAGTTAGAGATAAAAATGATCTAAGGAACCTACCATGTTTTGACCATCAGGAATCATAACCACCAGTTGGGCATTATGATCCCATATCATTCTCCAGAAGTCCTTGATGGTATGGAGCAGGGGGTGTTGGGTGATGATAAACTCATTGCTCTGGTAATAACCCTAAGAAACCAAAGAGAAGATTTTTTAAAAAGCTCTTGAATATGACTTCCTTAAGCCAAAGTAGTGTTTCTAATGTAGATTGTTTGTATAAATAATAATGTGATGGTTATAACCAATGTTTGCTGGGCACTTCTTGTATGCTAAGGACAGATTGTGTTCTTCCTCTTAAGGGATTTCCTACAGTAGCACTATGAGATAGGAACTGTAATCTTCCTTTTAGGAGTGATTAAACTGAGGCATAACAAGTTAAGGGTTGTGACCAAGTGTCCCTGAAGAAATGTTGTGTTCAAGTTTACCTATCATCTCTAGGAGCAGACATTCCAAAATGGCTCATGGAAAGTGTTTCTTACACTAGATAGAGTGAGAATATACAGCAGTTTATAATTCTCACTTTCCACAAGTCCCGATGTCACAATGCCAAGCTGTATACCTATTCACAATAGGATGCTTTGGTATCTAGACTCCTGGCTGCCTCTACAAGACAAGAATCAAAAAAGTTTGTCACAGATTTTGCTGCAGAAACCTGGAATCTGGTACCGTGAAATTAATCATGATTTCTATGATGTTACTTACTGAAATCATGGCTCATTTAGCTCCTGCTCTGGGGTTTTTTAGACCCCATTCCTACCCTCTATAGGCTCATTTGAAATGAGGCATGAATTTCCATGTCACTACCATGTGTCTCCCTGTTTGATGCATGAATATCCCTCAATAAATTTCCTTACTGGATAAAGAGAATAGAGGTTTTGGAGTGGGAAGAGGACCCTTTCATCTGAAGCCAGGTTCTGCGACTGATTGTCCTGAAATGGTAAGGTTATACAACAGACACTGAAGTACTCACGTCTCCTATAGAGAACCAAAATGCAGAAACAAGTATTGTACCTTTAGAAGTCCAGATCCCCAGTGAGACTACCCTGTAAGGTGAGAACTGTGCTGCAGATCTGGAGTGGTAATTTCAGTGAGGCTGGGATTTGCTGAGGCTGCTATATTATGGGTCTGTCAGATCCCTGCCTTGGTGAATGAAATGGAGCCTTTGAGATGGTGAGTTTCAGGCCTACTAATCAGCCTTAATGGTGAGTATGGATGGGCTTCTGTGACTCCTTCTTTGTTTTGTTTGAAATTTCTTCATTCTCAGCACACATAGAAACATTGAGGAATGCCGGCATTTTGCTTACTGCTGTGGGATGTGGGCCCATAGTTAACACTGGACTTACGTCTCTCGGTGGTACAGCCCATGCCTTTCGTGCTGCTGCTGCTGGCTGCCTACTCGGGTCTTGTTTCCTATAACACAAGCTGGCAGGCAGTCTCCCAGTGATGGCTCTCACTTACCATGACATAGGAGGCATTGATGTAGTCAGTGCCTTCTCCAGTCAGGGAGGAAATGCCAACCCTTGATCTTTCCACTAGAACAGAGAGCATTCATTGTAAACAGCCATGCTCATAGCGCTGGATCATCCTCCCTCAACACCCAAATACAAAGTATAGCTGCATTTCCCAAATTGAGTGTCTTTGATTTTTAAGCTAATTCTTAAAATACCTTTTGTATTTTTAGACAAGACTTCAAGTAATTATGAATTTTTAACACTTAGATATTAGGCCTAATTAGAACAATAAACATAAAATGTAATAATTAGAGTATATCCCATTTGTCCCAAGGTATAGAAATAATACCAAATTACATACAAGGCCTTTATCATAAAAAGTTGTTTTTTTCAAGGTTCAGTATAACTTACCAGGAATGATGGAAGAAGTTCTGTTTTTTTCCCTGTTGCACTGCTTTAAGGCTGTAGAATAGTCACTCTGCTGTATATTAGACTGACTCAGAAGCTGATCAAGGGAGACAAGGAAAAATACATGTTATTTAATTTAAGTCATTGAAATACTGAAACATACAGGTACACCCACACCTAAGATGAGATAATTAATACAAATATATCTGACTTGTTTTCCAAGGACTCTGTGAATTAACTTTGTTTTAATGAACTCTTTGGGATACCTATGGTCATTATCATGGGAGTTGGAAAAAGGAGAGAATTTTCACTAGTTTGACTTTCACCATTGAGAAGACCTTCCTTGTTCTCCTTCATAGATTGCACCTCTTCTTTACTTCTACTGAAATCTCACACTACAGTTAGGATGTAAATGAAAGTACGTATGGATATATGCCTAAATACATATATATAAAGTTAGAATTTTATTAATTCCTTCTTTACTTAATATTCACTACATGAATAATCTACATTTTCCTTATCTATTCTACATTGAGTGAATGTTGGGATTATTTTCAATATTTTGCTATTTTGAGCTTTACAGTACTAAATCATCTTTCCTGTTTCCTTATGTACATGTGAGGGTTTCTATCTAGAGTCAGAAGTCAACAATATTTTATTTTTGACAATCTAAGTGAAAAGTGGCACACAATGATTTTGATTTGTGGTCCCTTCATTTCTGTGAGATTGTGAATTTTTGTGCTCATTAGTTATTTATATTTCTTGTTTGATAAGTGGGTATAATATTTTGACTTCATTGTTCTTTATTAATTTGTAGGGGTTTTATGACTTGAATGTAAATATTTAGTATGCTAAAATTATAAATATCTGGGTTCTCTTTAATCAGAGATTTATATCCAATTTTATATATTTTTTAAAAGTTCCACAAATTATGTTTTTATTGAAGAAGTCCTTCTGTACCCTGAAGTCATCAAGAGATACTTTCTAGTGTTTTGTAATAGTAATAATGAATTAGGAAGTATTGCTTTCGACTTTATGTATTTAGTCCATCTACAATGTATTTTAGTGTTTGAAGTATGGTAGAGACCTAATTTATCCTTCTCCTCCATATAGAAATTTTTCTGGTGTCATTAATTGAGTAACCTGACCCTCCTTCACTGATTTGTAATGTTATCTCTATCACAGAACAGATTTTCTCACATGCAGTTTCCTCTGTTTGATTTGTCAGTTTTTCAATATTATCTCACAGAACAATCTTCCATTTACAGCCCAACAGAATGCTTTTCCCTATTCTCTTTTTGCAATACAGATGGAATGTTTTTGGTTCCATGTTAAGTTAAAATCTGTTCTTCATTTTCCTTGGTAAATCCTGCCGGAAACTTGATGGATATAACATTGACTTTTATAGTCAATATGAGGAGAATCAATGCCTTAGCAACATTTCCATCTTTTAGTATTTTACCTCAGATAGGCCCCCACATCTTGTACCTCTAGAAATATAAGCCAAAATAAACTTCTTTTTTTTATTAAGGAGGCTGCCTCAGATATTTAATGATAGTAACAAAAAGCTGACTAAAAATACCTGGACAAAAAATACATCACAATTAGGTAGGATTACAAGTAATCTTAACATTTTCTCCTCCATCTCAACCCTCAAGCATGCATCTCCTCTTCTTAATTCTAGGTCACTGTGAATGATATCGCCACCTTCCAGTTACCCAAGCCAGGATCTGAGCAATCATGCTTTTTCCTTTTTCCTCCCCACTTCAGTGCTCCAAATCAATTACCAAGCTCCACGATAGCATCCTAAGTGTATCCCTCTTTCTTAAGTTGCACCCTTCTTTGTACTCCTGCAGAATCCTGCCTTACTTCTAGAATGTTGCTTTTCTAAATGCTCTGTGGTTTTTTTCTTACCTATATTTCCCATTAGATTGCAAGTGGCATGAGAGTAGGAGCTAAATCCTGTTTATATTCTAGTACCAACCACAGAAACCCAGCATCTCAGAGTTTCCTGCTAAAAAACTTGCCATTCAAAAAAACTTGAGTGTCTATTGTTTATAGACCAGTAAGCATACACATCTATGTTTCCCCATTCATGTAGTAACCAGGAGGATCAAATATTTGTCTTTTAAATTGGATCCTGATTGATGTTACCATTGTAATCCTAGATTATTCAGTTTAATCCAATTAGCTCTTTTATGCAATTGTGCAGGAAGTAAATCATACTTAAATGAGAACTATGTTGAAAATGCGTGTTAAAATATTAAAATTGGGTCATTAGAATGGCTTTTGTATAGATAAAAAATAAACCTAATGACCTAATTTTAAAGTTTTACATTTCTTTATTATCCATGTCTAGAACTGGCACTGCATGCTTTTCTTTTCCCAAAGCATTTCTTCATGATTCACACAGGCCTGACTGAGGACCACATTTGTATTCCTGAGAATTTCTAAGTTCAGCATTCACCCTATCTTTCTTTTACACTTCCAAGAGCAGAAAAAGCAGGGATAAGAGAGAGGGCTGTACACTGTGGAGAATTCATGGTGGCTAACAACTTCTCTGTGGTAGGCTGGGGAAAAATGAGGGAAAAAATGGAATCTCAATGCTTTTTTAACCCTCCTGGGCTTGTCCAGGGTCTTCAAATTTCTTCCTACATCTCTTTTTTTAGTAATTGGCCCTGTTTTTTCTGGGAATCCTGAGAAATCAGGATAGCACAGGAATCGCATGGAGTAAAATAATAGCCTCCGCTCCTATGGAAGGCTATGATTTTGTAAATCCTCTGATCCTAAACACAGGTCTGCTAACAAGTACTGTCTGAATGATTTGCTTACTGATTTCTGAAAGCCAGAAACTAGTGTTGCGGGAGGTATGGTACCAAACAAAACATGCTCCCTTCTTGTGTTTGCTGCCTTGAGAGAGGTGAGTGGGAGAAACTGGGGTGGAAGAAGTTATTGTTCTGGGGTGGCCTACTATAGTCCAAGGATTTCAAGTGAGACAAAGACTTTTCTGAAGAGTAGAGGGAACAGCCTGAGCCACAGCACTCCTGCCTAAGTGGTCTGTTCTTTTTCAAAGCAAAAAAGAGCACTTGTATGGTTTGTATTGAGTTCTGTCTGTTCATTCTGTTATGCTCTCTGTCCTCCCTCCTTTCCTGACCTAAGTTTACATTAATAAAAGTTACCCTAAGGTTTCTGAGAACATCCTCTTGCTACTCAGAATGAAATTTCTCCTTGAAACTTACTGTGGGGCACTGTAACCTCTTAGGATGGTTCAAATACAAAGCCAATGTACCAAAAATTTTTTCAAACTATCCACACAGCCTTGACAAGTCAAGTGAGAAGATGCAGGGACATTAAATTCTGTGGTCACATTCAAGAGATATCAAAGAGCACTCACCTGGAATTGCTTCTCTAGTTTCATTTTGCCTGTGGGTCCTGGAATGAGGAGCGCATTAACATAGGCATGAATATGACTATCTGGTACCTCAGTTTCTTTACTGAGTATGGCTTCAACCAGGGTATCATGGATAAAGACATACTGCTCCTGGAAAAATAATAATAAAGTACTTCAAATTTTCTTATGTAGGTACAAAAGTATTACCTCCCACTGACAGACAATAAGAGTTTAACAAAATTGTTGAAGAGAGAGCTCACGCCAGATTACTGACCAGGACTGGTAAGAAGTCAGACAGAGGCAGCAGGTAGAAAAGGGAGAAACAATCTCTTTTATATCACACCTCTTAATTTATTGTATGTTCACATATGTGAATAGGAGGCAAAAAGATATAAGGAGACAAAGCAATGTCTTTTTTGCCTCTCCTTAAAATCTGGCACTTTTGTATTTCCCTGAGTACTTACCTGACTTCTGTACTTCTGGTAGACCTTCCTTCTTGCAACTCTAACTCTCTTTGTAGCTATCATATATAATTTATCTCAATTTTCTCTGTTTTTAATAGTCCTTTTGCATTTCATGTGTGGGGACTCATCTGGTCTTATCTGACCAGAAAGGCATTTTTCTTGATGAATGTTTGATTTCATTCTTGAAGCCCACTCAAATATATGTTTCTGCTTGTTTTCTACCTGGTATCCATAGTTTTTAATTTAAATTAATTTTTATTTAGAAATAGTGAAAATAAAATAGATGTTCAGACTCTATCCTGTGTTACATATGATCAAATTATGTAGGCTTAAAAAGGCTATAATATGAGTCTTATTCATGCTTTTTAAACAGAAAAATGAGTCCATTTGTTGGCCACATGTTTTAAGTAATGAGATTTTTGGTATCAGGGATGGTTATTAACTGTTCCATTGACTCTTTTTCTGGATCTCTTCATTACTACTATCATTTTAAAGATATTCCCCAATTGATCACAAAACAGACAAAATTTATCTGACCCATCCATGATATCTGCAAGTACCTGGTGCCATGGGTTGAGTTGTGTCCCTCAAAAAGATGTGGTGAAGCCCTAACTCTTCAGTATCTTGAAAAGTGATGCTGGTTGCAAACAAGATTGTTACAGATGTAATTAGTTAAGATGAGGTCAACTGACCTAGGGTAGTGACTAATATCTTTCTAGGAAGAAGGAAACTTAGACATTAAGGGAGATGCTATGCGGTGACAGACAGGACACAAGTGATACTGTCACATGCTAAGGAATGCCTGGGGCCACCAGAAGATGGAAGAGGCAAGAAAGGAACCTTCCTTACAAACTTCTAAAGGAGCAGAGCCCTACCAACACCTCATTTTCAGACTTCTATAATCTAGTACTACGAGACCCTCAAGTTCCACTGTTTTAAACCAGGCTGTCTGTTGCACAGTAGTACATTATAGCAGGCAGAGGAGGCTAAGACATCTAACTTAAGCAACATCTCCATAGATGAATAAAGATATCTTTTTAAGACTATACCTCAGTTTGCACCAAATAATTTCTTTGTGAGCGAATGTGTTTTAAGAAGCCAAATACATTGACCGTTCCTTCATGTTGAATTTGTTGCAACATACTGTCTAGCACGATGTATGTTCCTGTTCTTCCAACGCCAGCACTGAACAGAGAAAGAAATATTTCAATGTCAAGCATAAGAGACATTTGAAAAATAAGGCAGTATTGGATGTCAAGTTGATTAAAATACTTTCCTTGCCCAAGCAAATGAACCACATAATAAATTTAACAATCGAAAATTATAAACCGTTTAGTAGTAAAGTATGTTTTAACCAACATTAAAAATTTCCATTTGAATTTTTTGTCAGGGGTCAAGCTGCTAAACAACCTATTCTTGGGGAAGACTTTAAACATTTTTTTCAACAGTTATATTTATCATTCATTTCATATTATGCAATGAAAATATCAGGTATCAGAGCACAGCAAATAGATATTTAATCTGAGAAGCGTTAGCTTCAGCAAATTCTGAAAAGGAAAGGTCCTTGGGTCCAAATTGCCAGGTGGACGTGTTTGTAAAGGTTTCCACATTTAATAGGAAAAAGAATTTGTTAGAGCTTTCAACTGAAAATACCATTTCAGTGACATCGTGAGGAATAAAGCATAACTTCAGTCATTTCTAAAGGGCCATTATCTATCAACTTCTTCAAAGCCTCTATCATAGGGACAGAATTCATAGACAGATTCTTTTCAAATGTTCTGAGAAGTAGGAAGTGCGAGAGTGGAAAATTAGCACCTCCTCTGCACAATAGCCTGGTCCTTCTCCATTTGCTAAGAAACAATCCCTGACCTTCAGAGCTATTTTTTTTTTTTGCATCTTCTGGTTTTCCTCAATTTATCATCAGGCTAACAGATTAGAAACTCAAGTGGAGCCTCTCAAATTTTATCTGAGAATAACTCCAAGGTAGGTAATTAGAATGTGTCAGATAAGCCATAAATCAAAAGAAAACACTTGTTTCTATAAAAACACAGACATTTCTTTGACAAAAATATTGCAAGTAGAAATAAATTTGCTTTCTGTGGTCATAAAGCTTGGCCCATGGCCATCACTCCATTAATATTAAATGTTATTATTTTAGCTGAAAAAAAATTAGACTAAAATATTCACCATATATTTTCCTATCTTAGTAATATTATTACTATTTATCACAATCTTGGAAATTAACATTCTTGAGAAACAATGAATTGATAATATATTCAATGTGACATATTAGAAAAGACTCAGGAAAATGAGAAAAGGTTGGTTTTAAACTGTTTGAAACAAATTTAGGTTATTTCCCCAAACTCGACACAGTGTGTGTGCTTCGGTTCACCTAATGCAAACTTGGCATAACAACTGTACAACAAACTAACTCTTAAGACTAGTAGCTCCATCTCAAACATTTTTATCCCAGTGTTTTATGTTGTAATAAATGTTTAACAACAAATACATTCTACCTGATTTGGACAGTTCAAAAGTTGAAGACCATTTGTTTTTTTCTTTCATTAAGTTTATTGGTACATTTTAGGTATACAATACGATGACATTCATCATTGGGAATTTGTACCTTTGCATGATATATCTTGGTTCTTATCTTTTCCCCATCCCCAGGCACTCTTTTCAACTCCTCCATCCCTTCCTATTTACAAAAACTTTGTTTCCATTTTTTCCTTTTCTCCCTTCTTTCCTTTCCACTACACCTCCCATTTCCCCTTCCCCTTTGGATCTTTTCTTCCTATTTCACATTATCTATTATA
>NW_004624783.1:13927319-13968583 GCF_000247695.1 Heterocephalus glaber
TTTTATCAGATTGAGATTGAAACTGTCTATTCCAATTCTCTAGGGTTTTTATCATGAATGGGTGTTGGATTTTGTCAAATACTTTTTCTGTGTCTGTTGAGATGACCATATGTTTTTTGTCCTTGGCTCTGTTAATGTAGTGTATTACATTCATTGATTTGCATATGTTTAACCATTTCTGCATCCCTAGGGTGAATCCCAGTTGGTCAGGTTGTATGATCTTCTTGGTGATCTTCTGCATTCTATTTGCCAGTATCTTATTGAGGATTTTTGGGTCTATATTCATTAGTGAGATTGACCTATAGTTCTCTTTTTCAGTTGGGTCTTTATCTGCTTTGGGGATCAAGATGATGCTTGGTTCCAGGAATGAATTTGGGGGTATTGCTTCCCTTCCAGTTTCATTGAAGAGTTTAAACAGTAGTGGCAATAATTCTTTGAAGACCATTTGTTATGACTTGTGTTTAGATGTCCTCCATGTCATCAGGCAGATGAGGTGGGGCTTTCTTTTTCAGAGGTGGCTGAATCTGAAATGTGTGATGCTGGGATTAAGGGCGTTTGATTACTAAACCACTACATGTGAGTGATCGGTTTTTGCCACCTATTAGTCTGGATGGGATAAAAGGGGCAGAAAGATTTAAATTCTCTTGTTGCTTCTTGTCTTCTACTGTCATGAACCCTTACCCCTCTGCCACTTGGCCTTAGAGCCAGTCTATTATGGACTGAAACCTCTATGAACTGTGAGCCAAATGAACCTTTCCCCTTTAACTTTGGGTGTCAGGTATTTTGTCTCAGCAACAAGAGAAAAGTAATTAACACACCATTCCAACAATCAAATAGAATAATAAATATAAATATTTGGTGCTCTGAAATATTCAGCAATCAGACTCTGAGTCTAGCATACTCTTGTCCTAGTGATCAATACTTACACAAATGGACATATAATTTCATCTCCCTCATTTCATGAAATCATTCCCATTTTGGCAAAACTTTGTTCCGTTGATTTCCTTTCATAAACAATTCTATGGGTTTGGAAGCTCATCTCTGAGACTTACCTGCAGTGGACTACAACAGGGCCCACTGCGTGGCGCTTGGCATGAGCTGCCTTTCTCACGAAGGTCAGCACTGGCAGGGAATATTCAGGGACTCCCATGTCTGGCCACTGAGTGTAGTGGTACTGTGTGACCACTCGCCCACTGGGCCTTCCTTTCTGGGATCCCTGGAAAAGTTCAGATAGCTAATAAGAGTTACACACACACACACGGTTCTTAAACATAAATCTAAGATTCACAGTTTGATGTTGAAAGTATGTAATGAAGCAAAAAGAAAAGTATACTGCCATTTGTGATGGTCAGTTTTATGCGCCCACTTGGCTAGGCTCTAGTTTCATGCTATTTGGCGGAACATTAGTCACAACAGGTGTTGCTGTGAAGATATTTTCTTAGATGTAATTAATATTTAAATTAGAAGACTTTGAGTAAAGCAGATTACTTTCCCTATTGTAGATGAGACCAATCCAATTAATTGAGGCCTTAAGAATGAAGACAGTTTTGCTGAAAAAGAAGAAATTCTCATTAAGCTTGTAATGCAGAAACCTGTTTAAATGTTCAGCCTGCTGCCTTGATGAATTTGAACTCTACACTAAAATATCAACTCTTAACTGAATTTCCAGGCTGCCAAATCTGATATCTGCCCTTCAGATTTCAGATTTGCTAATCCCCAGAACTGTATTAGTCAATCTTTAGAAAATACTATCTGTCTCATCTGTCCATCTATCAACTATCATCTATCTATTTATTATCTATCTATATCTACCTACCTATCTCTAGGTATCTACATATCTCTATCTCTCTCTATTACCTATCTATCTATCTACTATCTATCTATCTATCTATCTATCTATCTATCTGTCTGTCATCTGGCCATCCATCCATATGCATACATCCTATTTTTGTTCCTGCTCTTCCTATTGTTTTTGTTTCTCTTGAGAATCTGAGATAATACATTATTTTTGGGGTATTATTTTACTTCACTTATTTCAATCTTCATGTGTTTTTGTGGATGCTGGGAGTACACGAGGGCTCCCCTGTGAAGTGGCCACACTGAACAGAAAGTTTTATTCACACATCACATCCTTTGTAACCACCTCCACCATGAGTGGTCTGGCTCCAAATACACAGCTGACAGACACTTGGAAGACACAAATTGTATGCCATCTTGGTAATGTTAGCTATTCATTTACAAAGGGACAGAATGCATTAAAGGACATCATTGGGTTTACTTTTTAAAAAGAAATTATTTTTAATTGCTAAAAATTATATAGATTTCCAGTGTATAACATAAATGTGTTTTGTTTCCTTTGACCAACATCACCCAGCTTTCTTCACTTTCATGCCCTGATAACCCGCATTGTACTCTGCTTCTTAATTTGACTTTCTTAGTTTCCAAGTACAAGTGAGATAATACATTATCTGTTTTTTGTGCCTGGCTTATGTTAGTTAATATAATGTTCTCTAGGTTCATCCAAGTAATCACAAATGACAGGATTTCATTCTCTTTTAAAGCTGGATAGTATTGCACTCCATACACACACACACAAACACACACACACACACACACACACAGTGGTACCTCACTTCATGACACTTTTGTTTGCAAACAATGTGGTTTGCAAACAGAAGCATTTGTCACAATTTTTTGTTTCCAAACTCTGCATCAGGTGACAGATATTACCGAGGCCACCTTTCCTACACAAACACAAACACAAACATGGCCATCTTTCCAAAATTTTTTTTTTGTATATCCTTTTATTGGTACATTTTATGTATACGATATAATGACATTCATCATTGGAAATATGCACCTTTACATAATCTCTCTTGGTTCTTATTTTTTCCCCCTTCCCCTGCCCTCCCTTCAACCCCCGCATCCCTCCCCATTTACAAAGACTTTGTTTCCATTTTTTCATTTTCTCATATTAATTCCATTCCCTTCTTTCCTTTCCCCTACCCCTCCCACTTCCCCTTCCTCTTTGTCCCTTTTCCTCCTATTTCACATCATATCTTTTCAAAATTGTAGAACACATTAAATTTGTGAACCAATGTGCATATCTATATCTATATATTTCTTTATCTATTCATCTACTAATGGGATATGTCCATTATTTATTGACTCACCTTTTTAATTTTTGTGTTTCTTAGAGTAAAATTCCTCACAGTGTAATAGGCAAGCACTTGAACATTCTTCTGATTGACCAAAAAGTTCCCATATTCTTCACTACCATCTGTTGGCCAGTACTGGTCACATTTTCTCTGCAAAAGAGAAAATAAAGATTTTATTTATGTATTTCAAACATACAATGTAAAAGTCATTCCTGAAGCAAGTGAAGGTTGCAGATCATGACAGGAAGATTCTCTGACTCATCTAAACATCATTTTTCCTTTCTCAGTGATTTTAAGTTAGTTGCAGAGGAGACTAGGGATAGAATCATAGAACTGAGAGACTTGACATGACCTAGGCTCATCTTCCCTCTTTCATAAAAAGAAAGTGATGCCAGATGTATTGAGAGCCTGCACTCAAATCCAGGTCCTTCAAATGAAAATAGGTTATAGTCTTCTCTGCTTTTTAGTAAGTCTCATTCATGTTTTTTTCAGAGCATGAAGAATGTATTTAAAGAAAGAGATAGCTGCACTGATGGTAACAAATTTTGACCTATAATGCTGACTGGGTCCTTTTAGCTGTCATACTTACAAGAAGAAATCCTTATCCTTATAAACCCTTATTAGTTTTATTAATTTTTGTTGCTTTTAATGCTGACTCTTAAAGCTAATTAAAAGGATCTCTAATTGCAATCTGGAGATGACACAATAAATGACCCACATACCCTTCCTTTCTCAACAAGGTTTGTTATCATGATGATAACTTCCACGTTATGCTCCCATATCATTCTCCAGAAGTCTTCAGCTGTGGATTTCAGGGGTCCTTGGGCAGCAATGTAAGCCTTTGGCCTGTTATATCCCTGAAGAGAAAATTAACAAGTCTTTCTCACTAACTGTATTATATATACGCTTTACAACTGTGTATATATATATATATATATATATATATATATATATATATATATATATATAAAGTCTTTAAGGTCAGTGCCATTTTTCTATAACAGAAATCTATTAAATTTGCAAAGCTGGAGAAAGTTGATAAAACCAGGAAGGATAACAACTGTCTCTTAACTATAATATTTGTTAAAAAATAGTTCTCTTTGCTTTGGCACATTCACAATTCTCTGCATTTTTATTCCAAATGCTTTTAGCCTATATCGATTTACTGTGCTTAAGATTTGCTTTTTGATTGTGTTGTTTTGGAATGTTTGTCAGACAATGTGGCTAAGTGTCCATATCAGTTAAGAAACCTCTGGAGTTCTGACCTTTTTTCTCTCCTCGGTGGGAATAAGTAGGCCTACTCATTACTAGCCATCCTTGAGTAAGCATCACGGGAAAAGATGTTTTACAAACATTAATCTAATCCATCATCTATGCAAAATGGAAGCTCCATCCCTGATTTGCAGAGGTGCAAACTGAGGCTCAGCAGAGTTAAGTGGCTGTCCAATGTCCCACTGCTAACCAATGGCAGAGGTACAGTTCAAAACCAGTCAAAACTGGAAAACTCTATTTAATTCTGACACACACACTGCCACCTATGGAAGCATGAAATGATGTTCATTACAAACCCACTTTATACTCATGTATGCAGTTTTTTGAATTTAGTGTTGCATATGGCATTAACCTGAAGACAATCTGTGAGATTAGGGTCTGGGAAATAACTGAATTCTGCTGACATTCTATTGACTACAGTGAAAAACCAGAAATCAGTGAGTAATATACAGTGCCTGGAGAGGTCCAGAAAGTTTGAAATGCTCTAGTGTCCTGAGGGGAGCCCCAAATTATAAAAGATCGCTAAGTGGTTTAATAACCATGTGTTTGTCTATTAGTAGTACCAAGAAATTCTTTCAGTTAGGATGCATTGATCATCTGCTATATGTACAACATTGTGTCAGGAGCTATAGGAAATTAAAAATAAGCATTTGTCCTACCCCTTACATTTGAGAGTTATAAACCTAACTGAATATACATATTCTGTCTTGAACTTACATTCCTAGCCTGAGTTCTCCCCACTCCCAGAAGATAAGCCAATTAAACTGCCATTCGATCTGAAATCATTTAGTCATAAGATTTTCTCTTAAAATTATTCACTCTGATTTGTTTACTATTGCTAAATCAGAAAACGTGTTACACACAGGTGTATACACAGTATCATAAATCCAGCATCTGATATAACTGCCATAAACTTTCAGATCAAGCATGCTTACATCAACATAATTGGCATTGATGTAATCAGTCAGTTTTCCATCTTTTTCAGCAAGTTGTGCAAGCTTAACCCTGCTATGATCATCTGGAATAAAAAATAATGTATTTCAATAAAACACAGACTACTTCAGAATAAAGGCCATTTATATTTGTGTCATAATTTATTTCACACAATTAAAATGACAAAAATAATTTATGAGGCTTTGGAGGAAATGAGGAAATAAAGATAACAAAGATGAAGAACAAAATTTCTGCTTTAAAGAAATATTCTACTGTATTAGGTGAGCCTAGGACATATACCAGAAGGGAATATACGTGTGTTGAGAGAGAAGCGCAACACCAAGGGAGATGTGAAGGCAGACAGTATATTGGCTTGGGATGATAATAAAAGTTTTCATAGTGGTTGAAGCTTGAAGTTGGCATCTTGGATGGATATTTAAAATGATTCTGGGGCTGTGAGTAGTGGAGAGCCACTCAGTGAGAAGGAAGAGTGATGAGAGTCCCAGAAAGCTAGGGAAGGTTGGCAGCAGACAAGCTCTGAACAGAAGACTGATGGGTGAAGAGACACAACAGAAGGAAACAGAAGGATTCTTGGCTCTTTCCAGGAAATGGAGGCAGGAAGACAATTATCCAGGCACAGAAAAGGTGCCAATGCCAGGTGAAAGGGGCTAAAAACCATAGTAAGGTTGTATAGTATAACTGTGGGAATTCAAACATGTTGAAACAAGGAATGTGGGATTAACTTCAGTTCTACAGAGCTTATATTTACTTGCAGGAGATACATAACGACAGAGGAAAGCGTTACTAGAAGGAAACTTGGTTGTTTCGTGGGGCAGAATATTTCCAATTAAAATGTGTTCTGTTTATAAAAGAAACAAATGGAGTCATATCATGCTATGCATTGTCAAACACAAATTCTATTTCCTGATAACCCAAGACCTGAAACAGCCCTACTGAGAGCTGGCTGTCAAGGTCTTCAGGACGCTGGTTAATGTCACAGCAGTGAGGAAGATGAAGTCAGCTGAGTTGAGGATGTACTCACAGGCAACAATGTTTACATATCGGTTCTTGTGCTTATTGTCAGGGTGGTTAGAGCTGTCTGCTGTAATGCCTAAATTAACAGTACAGCTCTGTACTTCCTGCAAGAAATCGCACAGACACCATTTTAATACACATGCTTTTAAACAAAACACCTTAAAATAAAATATGCAAGACAAAACAAACAAAATAGTCTATCCAAAAACAAAAACTTTTTTTTTTTTTATGTATTACAACTACTTCTTGGCTAAAAGAAAATGCAGTGAAATAATGCCTTACCTGGTAAAACTCTTTCAGTGTCTAATGAGGGAATGAATGCCAAAAAAGTAAAGAAATCAAATTCCACAGCACACGACAAATGAGAAAAAAAAGTGTTCATATTAGGTTTACAATGGAAAACTATGATCATGCAATAAATACATTTGTCACATACTAACAAAACAATGTTTCAAACAATTGCATGCAAATCAAACTAACAATCTGGAACCTTAAAATTATGTGAAAGGAAAAAAATAACAATTTTTAAAAGGACACTGATGTCATATAATGACTTTTTAAAAAGTAATAGATGAAAACAGCCATAGATTCCATGGCCCATTTTGTAATAGTTATTGAATTTGCTAATGTACAGATACAATTTTACTTCACCATTATAGCACTATTTAAAACTCTGAAGTAGTGATACAGGTTTCTTTTTTTTTTTGTCTTTTGAGTTATTTTAAAAGATAAATAGCTTCATATTAGGTGGTTTGTAACATACTTAAAGTTGTCAAACCATTAAAATTCTCCTTAAATTTTTTGTTCCAATCTATCATGTTATTTGAAGCAAAATTTAGATAGGATTACTTTCTATATATTTAATTAGTAGGCTCCTTTTTGTTTAAACTTCAGTGGGTATGGAAAAGTTATTTCTGCCATTTTTTATTAAAATGAATTAAAGTGCCCTTCAGAGATATTTCCTGTCTAAATACCTTAGTTTAAAATTTAAAACTTAGTATTAAGATAATAAAATGAAAGCGTTATAACTTATGAATCTGATTCTTTAGCAAGTGGCCCACCATCTCTCCAAACAAGCTTTGAAGGCCTCTTTTGCAGCAAGTCATTCTGAACAATGAAAAACAATCTAATAGGTGAACCACTTAAAAGGTGTAGCATTACTAGTTATTAAAATAATTATTAAGTAATTGAAAATTTTTCTTTAATCAGGACATGTGTTAAAAGCAGTAAAGAAAAAATTTTGGGTAAAGGTATGAAGTCATCTTATTAATTTAATTACTGTGGACTGTTTATATTCAAAATTACTTTATGCTTGTGACAATAATGATCTGCCTTTGGGCACATGCTATCAACATCTTCAATTATCAATAGTCTATTTTAGGCCATTTTTTAACATTTGGAAGATCAGAATGATCTTTGACATATCTTCCCTATCACCAGTATAACTTTCTTTGACATTAGCCTGATAGTTGCTATCAGTTAACACTGCGGTTAACTTTAAGTAACAGCAGTTATTGCCGAGGTGACATTCTATTACCAGTAACCTTTATCTTGTGGGAAGAAAAAATAATTTGACATTTTTTTTCATATTAAAGATTGAAGCCAGGGGCTTACACATGCTAGGCAAATGGGCTACTACTGATTTTACATTCCCCATCCTTTCGATTTAATTTTGAGATAAGGGCTCCCTAAATCACCTGAGCTGCCTTCCAACTTGATAACTTTCTGCCTTAGTCACTCCAATAGCTAGAATTGCAGGTGTGCACTGCCACACTTGGTTATGAAGTCGATGTTTTAAATATATAATTCTTCACATTATATCACATTTCATTTCTCTTGCTTTCTTCAAGCTGTTTCATGTATGGCATTTTCCTTTCCTAAGTCTTAACTGATGAGAGACCTGGGAAGTGATTAATGTGTGGAAGGAGGTACTAGATGTTAGGAGAGTAAATCCTATGATCAGATCTAGAGCTCCAAGTCCTTCAAGTAGGAGGATCATTGAGCATTTGGGGTTGGGCAGGTGAGGGAGAGATGAAAAGGCAGTAGGATGAGGTGCTTCATAGAGGGAAGAGGCCAGAAGGGAGGCTGATGGTTGCTTGCTAATGGAAAGGGCATGAAGTTTAAAATTACAGACCTAGGTTTAAATTCCAGCTTTGCTATCTATAGGCTGTTAATGAACTTCTATGCAGTCTGAGTTCATGGATAACAAATAGAAAGAATAACAGCTAACTTCCAGAGTAGAGTGAAGGTTGAATGCGGGAGTACCTAGTCAATGACATGCTTGGAATGATCAAATACAGTAATTTTTTCTTTTTCTTACTGTGGCTATTGTTACTTTTGGGTTTATAATGTCCTGTTTTGAAAAATCTGTCTAAATGATATGATAATTCACTAGGCCAATACATTTGGAGTAAATTTCTCCACCTTTTCTATTCTAAAAATATATAACAGACTATCAACTGGGAAATTTTTCACTGATTTTAAAGTGCAAGTTTTTTAGAAACACATTTTCTTGAGAAGAATGATTTACTTTGTAAAATAAAAGAGCTATCTAAATGCTTTTGCATTGGTATAATATTTACAATTAAGAATTTGTATGCAGTTTAGCTGAAAATCATGATATTTAGTAGTTTAGTATAATTCATATAATTTAGAAAATTAAAAAGAATCTGTTACAAATTCAGATTTTTATTTTATTTTTTATAGTTTTTAAATTTTATTTTATTGGTACATTTTAGGTATACAATATAATGACATTCATCATTGGAAATTTGTACCTTTACATAATCTCTCTTGGTTCTTATTTTTTCTTTATTTTCTTTCTACCACTTTGCTCATAGTTTTTTTGTTTTGGTACCAGGGATCAAACTCGGGATCAAAGTTTTGGTACCAGGGATCAAACTTCTGCAGGTTGCGAGGCAGGCAGTGGAACCACTGGGACAAATGCCCGGCCCAAATTCAGATTTTTAAAAAAGACCGCTAGCGATCTGTACTTAATGGTAGAGAATTAACATTATTTTTTATTCTTCCACTAGTACAAATTGGCTTTTAAAATGGAAAACCTACTTTCTAAATTATATGGTAACCATAACACATCTCCGGAACAAACAAGTAATTATAGAACTGATATTTTCCCTAGAAATAAAAATGGTTTCAATGCTTTTCAGTCAAGAAATAGCCTACCGCTGAATCTTCAGAATTTATTATTTTCTATATTATTTTAAACAGATACATTGAGATCATACCTCAAATTCTTCAGTAAACCCATTACTAGCATGTAAGTCTGCAACATGCTTTGGAAAGTGCTTTATTGGAATTGCTCCAACATCATCTAAGTACATAAAAAAAACCTGTGTTAGAAAGGTAAAACAATAGAAATGAACGTGTCTCTTCTTTACAAACTATTTCCTAAAACAACTTCCAAATTGAATTATTTTAAAATCCCAACTAAATCTGTGCTCAGATTTTAAGCAACAATTACCAATTTTATTTATATTTATTCTCAAACTTAAAGTGAATTTTCGTAATCTGATTTCATCAATAATCCCTTTTCCATACATAGTAGAAAAGACCACATAATGGTGGTCTAATGTTAATTTATAAATACCAACAAAGCCTTGCTTATCAAGCACTCCATCTCTTTACGAACAACTTTGTTTTAAATAAGTAGGAGTTACATGTAAATTCTGGAGAAAAAAGACATGCATACTATATTTTCAATTTTACTACAGTACAATTTCAGTTTTATAAAACTGAACAGTTTAATGCCTTACAGTCAAGTAGTCAGATGTTTAAAACATTTTTCATTTTCAATAAATAATAAAAATATTTATACAAAGTATATTCATTAAGAATAATTTCAAAAAACCTTTGGGACTTTTAATCTGCAAAACTTCAAGAATTCTAACTTGAAAATATGCTATGTAAACAAAGTCATTGGATCTGTTAATTAATTGTGAAGGGGCCAAATTTCTTTAACTGCCCTGTTTTACTTCTTTTTTTCTTTTCCTGGAAATACTTTCCAAGATTAAGTACATTACTAGTTCACAGTATGCAATTTCACAAGTGGTTTCTCTGACAAGGGAACATCAAACACATTTCACTAGAAACAGTTATTTACATCAACAGATGTTCTGCATTTAGGCCATGTAATATTTTTAAGCTTCAGTTCCCAAGAATTTGTTGAATAAAAAAATTAGAATCCATCTGTTCTCTCTCTTAGATGAGTGGACGTGAATACTAAAATTGAATTAGCCACTCAAGCTTAAGAAATACTAGACAAGGGTGTAATTCCACCTTCACACCTACCGAACCATCTTGATTAGAAGAAGCTTTTATAATTAGATAAGAAAACAGAAATAATTTGTCACACTTGAGTCATTAGTGCTAGTGAATGTCCTTCAAATCCAGTCATGTTACCCTACTCAGCCAGCCTTTCGCAAGCAGACTAAGTTTTACCAACAGTTAGCTATTTCGGTAATTTCTCTTATTAACTGGTCTGTAAGCCAGTGATGCTAATGTATCTTTTCATTTTTTGACTTAATGTGAAAGGTACCTATGCAGGTGATCATGAGTGAATCTCTGAAAGCTGAATGAGTGAAGGAAGGCTATGCCCTTGGGTACTATTCTATTGACAGTCAAAATGGAGGATTTTCGATTTCATACACAAGTTCCTGACTTAACGTTACTGCACTTATTGGTTAAGCACATAAACCAGGCTGGATTCTGGATAACATAAGAGTTAATTTGCACACCCACACTGAACAGGGTAGGTAGAGGAAATATGTTCAGAAGTGAAGAGAATCAATTTGCAACAGGCAGATGAAAGCTCTCAGTCTCCAATTCTAAGAATGGTAATGAAAAATTATCCCATATTGATATAAATGCACAGGATTTTAATACACACTAGAACAGAAATAAAACGGAGGTGGTCAAAGAGTTGGAGTTGATAAAATAGTACAGTGGCACATTCCCATAGTTTCTGCTATTTGGGAGGCTGGGTTAGGAAGGTCAGAAAGTTCAAGGCAAGCCTGGAGCAATTTAGAGAGACTCTGTCTCAAAATAAAAAATAGATATGGCAGGGGAAGTAGCTCAGGGGCAGAGCACCCCTGGTTTGAGCTCTAATACTGATAAAAAAGGTGAAAAACCAGCAAGTCACTTTTAATTTCCTCTAATATAAGCATAAATTTATATAAAATAGATAATATATATTCTACATCATAAATTTCATAACTATGGAATTTATATAAAATATAAATAAAACGTTTTTTTCTGCTTCTTTTAGTCAAGAGATTTCTGACGATAACATCCCACAGAACTTGACCCTCTAGCGATACTTTATGGAGCATCAGACAGTTTCAATAGTAATCTCTGTAAAATGACCACACAGATTAATTTTTATTTCTAGATCCCTAGTTTGGTGACTTCCAGATCCCCATCTCATTCTTTATTCTCCAGTACTTCTTACATAGTTCACACAGTTCCAGTCGCCGCACTTTGTGTTATCACATTTCATCAAAGATGTTACATAAAGTATTAACTAAACAAGTGGTTGTGGTCTTACTTACCATGTGAACTTTGGAGTCAGGGAAGGTCTCAACCAAAATGACCCTGATTAAGTTTTGGATATTGTTATCCAGGTAAGTTTTGTTAACAATAGTCAAATGTTTTCCCAAATAAATATTCAACCATTCAACATTTGGAGACTTCAAGTATCTCAAGCAACTATATATTCTTTGTGTTTGTGTCTCTCTTTTTTTTCACCACTATTACCAGCATTTTATAGAGGTTTTTTCCTAATGTAATTAAGATTATTTTCTCATATAAATGCAAATGAGCAGAAAGGAACTAGGTTTTTGCCTTATTTTTGTTATTTTCTCCTATGAACATTTACTGCACCGGTGTATTTTGACATTTGTTGCTTAGTTTTCCATTAAAGTAATGGAAATTAGTAAACTTCAGAAATATTTTTAACTAATATTTTATTGCTATAAATGCTCAATTCCAACATGTTACACCTGAAGAATTATTATTTTGCCATATCTGCTGTATGGTTAAGAATGCTTAAAATTAATGAGAAGAAGATATAAGCCTGAGTGCCTGATATGTGATACAGTTAATATTTGAGGCAACATATATAGTCACTAATTTATATTATAGCCATTTGCCAAGTGCTCAAATACAAACAAGCCTCTTTAACATTGTGGTTTTATTTTAGTATCTCCCAGCTACTCATGGTCACACTTTAAGTCATTACCTGAAATCGGAAAGATAGGTGTTGGCGGGGTAGATATTACTCGAGGGGATGTACTGTCCTCTAAATAAAAATGTGCAGTCTGGAAGCATTTTCTGAAAAAAAGAAACAATTTATACTTCTGTCTGCATGGAAAATCAGATAACTTGTGGGTTTCCTCTTGATGGAAATATACACATTAAAACGAAAGTGAATATATGTTTAGTAGAGTGATTGCTGTATCTAAATCTATTTTAACAAAACGTAACATACTAAAGAATGTTATGTTCCTCAAATTTATCTCAGTTTTACCTGTGCCAGATGCAGAAGAGTGAATGAGCAGGTATCAGACACATCAAAAGCAGAGATAACATTTGAGGTGCTGCTGGTACCAACAGTACTTTGCTGATAAAGAAAACCTCAATGTCCCAGAGACTCTCCCACTGTTGCTATATACCAGAGTGTCCCGCCATCTTGGACAGGACCAGGTCAAAAGCTATTTTTACTTAACATTTAAGTGACCATATACCTTGGGATACATTCAACTGGTAGCAAAAGTCAACAAGAAATGATGATGCAGAAATGAAGTTCCACAATGGTAAGATCTTGAAAAAAGAAGGCAGCTCTGTGTTATATGATAATAAAGTAGTGGCAGAACTTCAGGGAGGAAATAATGAGTATACAACCTAAACTTGGAGTGATTTTATTTGCAACAGATGCTGGTCTTGTTGATGAGGGTTTTGAGAATGAATATATTTGGAATCAATGACAACTATGACCTACAATGTCACTTGAATATATTTTCATTCAGATAATAAGAGTAACATCTGGTAAGAGCACACTAGGAACTATGGAGAGGAGCAGAGAACCAACGGCTGCTATAAAGTAATGCAAACCACCCTTAATTTAAGAAATTCAGATAATACTGCTAATGACACTCTTTGATGTTAGCTATTTATTTGAAGTACTTACTAGTCATGAATGGTTTAATCAGAAATACCTGTTTGTGTGAAAATGTCAAACTCATTTTCCATTTTAAAGCTTCAAGCTACAAGGTACTTCTTTCTCCTAATGAGCTTTAACATAACATTTGCTCCTATGTAGAGCCACCTCTAAATCTTGAGATTTTTCTAGCAAGTTACTTTGCTGGATAAAAATTCTTGAATGGCTTCGCACTGCAACTACAATGATATTGAATTATTTTAGCATGAGTAGTAAGACTTTTCATGACTGAGCCCTCATCAAGTCAGTAGCTTCATCTCCTATGACTGACTCTCTCACCCAGCAGGCTCCAGTCCACACTGGTCCTCTCTCACTCCTGTCTTTACTCAGGCCCTTGGCTTTGTAACTCTCTCTGTTCACCTACTGTCTTTCCCATTATCTATGCATTGGCCGAAATGCTACTTCCCTGAGAATCCCTGACTCTGGTAGCTGATGGTGTCAGCCTATGTTTCTAAGTCACTCTGCATGGTCACTTTAATTTTTAGTACTTATTACTACATGAAATACAGTTGGTTCTCTACTTAAAATGGCATTATTTCCTGACAAACTCATTATAAGTTGAAAATATCATAAGTAAACTTCATGTATACTCCAAATATGTACTAATGAAATACAAATTAAAAAATAAAAGGATCAAAAATGAAAGTAATAGTAATATTCTTGAAAAAAGAAAATATCATTAGCTGAAAGTATATTCAATGCAGTCAACCTGCCGTATCATAGCTTAGCAACCCAGTACAATGTAGAGTATCAGTTTATGTAGTGATTCTGCATCTGACTGGGAACTGTGGCTCGCTGCCACCACCCAGCATCTCAGGAGACTATCATACTACATATGACCAGCCTTGCAAAAGGCCAAAATTCAAAAAATATTTTCTACTGAATTGCACTGTTTTCACGCCAATGTAAAGTTGAAAAAAATCAAACTATCCTAAGTTGGGAACTATCTGTACCATTATTTATTTGTTTTACATGTTTATAGTTGGTTTTCCCCACTGGAATGTTTGTCTGATAATTGAAAGTACTTTTTATGAATCACTTCAGTATTGGTCCTCAGTGTTGTCATATTATAGATATCCCCAAATATTCAATAAATGAATTGCTATATGTGAGAATAATGTAAAAAACTGTATAGTTTATTTATAACCTTAATGTTACAAAAAGGGAAAGCACCCTGAAGAATCAATTTTCATAGCAAAAATTATCCTTCTGATGTGGTAGTATAAGACTTTGATAATCCAACTGGGAAACATAAATTGACAGAACATGGAATATTTTTTTTCAGAGAAAATGGTACAGAAGGAACATGATGGGATCCAGGATCAAATGACAAAGAAAACTGAGCTAGGATCATATCCTGGAAAGCAGACAGTAGGCAGAATGATGAGCAATGGGAGAGATGAAAACCACAGTTCTGTGATAAAGAAATTATCTACTGGAGGCTCACATGAACAGAACTGAAAGCAGACTGGACCAGAAGCTATAAGAAATTTCAGTCTGTGCAACCATGGTTACCATGCTTGGATACAATGACATGGAAACACTGCATTTGGTACAGAATTTGAGAGCTCTCAAATATAGTTACTCAAGCAGATGAAAATTGAAAAAAAAAAGAATCTTAAAGCTGTAAAATGCCTTCAGTGCCCTAATGTGATTCATAGGGGATACAATAATCCCTTTAACAGAATCCTTGATACATAGTTAAGATCTAGTTTGATATCTCAGTAGGAAATAACTCACTTTTTTGTGACTTGCTAGAGACTTCTTTCTTCTACTCACTTGAAACCCATTCCTTTCTAATTACCTCCAAATGGCACATAGAGTAGGCCTTCCTGCTCCCCACTGTGGCTCTTTCTGTTAGTAATTTCTTGTTCTGTATTCTAAACATTTTTAGATTATGGAGGTCAAGATTATTCAAACCTAAATGCTACCTATCTATTTTCCTAACCATCTCTGATGATTCTGCTTGAAGTTTATACTCTAGTAACACAGCCACACGATTGACCTTTGAAACTGCCTTGTTCTCTCCTAACTCAGACTCTCCTCTCCCCTCTTTAGACCCAATTCTCCTGAACAAATGCCTCACTCTCCAATATGCCAAGAAATCCCTGTCCTCCTTCAGGACAGCTCAGAGGCATCTTCTCTGTGAAACAGCCTCTCATTTCTTAAGCAGATCCCAGAAGTACAGCTTCTCTGTTTCCACTGCACCTAACAGAAACTACCATTCATGCTCATCTACATAAGGACTGTTCTGAAAAATATACCTAATCAATCAAAAAATTATCTTAAGTTCCTAGATATTACACTTCATTGTGTTATTTTCTTGATTGGTGGTTAGGACAATATTTTTGTAATATATTTGGTTTATGTCTATTATTCATATAATTTTTTTTACAGATAAGGTTATGATTTTTTATTTCCTGTGAATCAAACTCTTAATAGAGTGCAAGGAGTACAATGGGTACTCAATATTTGTTGAATTAGATGGGTTTCTAGCAGCACATAAACTCCACCAACCACCATTAGCGGTGTCCTAGATTATCTCTCTTTTTTTTTCTGGTACCAGATATTGAACTCAGGACCTTGTACTTTCTAGGCAGGCATAGCACCACTAAGCTACATCCCCTGCCAAGATTATCTTGCCTACCTGAGTCTCAAATTAAATAACTTGAAGTGTCAAAACATGTGTGTGTGTCTGTGGGGAGGGGATGGGATCTACAGGTACAGAAAGATGGATAGCTGAATGGATGGATGGCCGGATAGAAGGAGAAATGATGTGTCAATAACTCTGAGGGAAGTGAAAGAAGGCAGTGTCTGACAGAATATATAAAGGTAAATTAAACCATATTGCCATTGAGGTTTAACACATTGCTAATGTTCATTGTTGTAAGTGGGTAAATACTAACTCTATTTGATTCAATTATTTTATCAAAACTTTGTTGGTTTTAGAAGGTAATTGTCTCAATAATGTTATTTGGCATTAATTTCCAAAAAGAACCTTATAAATCATACCAAAAAACTTGCATGTGGGAAAAATTAAAACTGCGTAGGTGGACTTATGGATGAATTTCATCTGTATAAAGTTTGGTTTTGTTTTATGGGGCAGTCTCACATGGGTAGTGACGCTCTGCTTAAAAGGCAGTATGGCACCAGCAGGCCTCCACTCTAGATTGCCACTTACCTTCAATGACCCAAGAAATTGAATTTAAGATAGAGAATTAAACAACGGAATTTACGGACAGTTCTTCTCTATACTGCTTTTACTGATGTGCTGTTCTGTTGAATATAACTGGCAGGTTTAGGTTCTGATTCAAAATAGCTCTGAAAATTTTACCCTCTTTTTCTTTAAAAAGAACTATTTCACAATCTTCCCTGGTGAAGACACTTTGTATCTTAGAAATTTATGGTTTGGCTCCAGTAAATTATAACCTAAAACATCTGGAAAATAATTTCAAGGCTATTACTTAATGTATGACAAGATTTAGTATCTATAGTCCATCTGTTCTGAATAAGCAGTGAATGTCTTCACGTCTATGTGCTAAGTGTTGATAACTATGTCTCCTGCTAATTATCACTCAGCCACTATGAGAAAAGTGATGACTATTTTAAACTTGTAGACATAGGTCCTATCAATCAACGGTAATCTGATTATTTAATTTACACCTTTTCATCACACCAAGTATTTAGAATTAAAAGCTAGAAATGTGTAATTATTATTCCACTTCTCTGTAACCTCCTACAAATATAAAATAACATTCAGGATGCTACATTCATTCAGATCCCCTCAAGAAAGACTTACTGCAAACTTAAAGATGATCCAGGAAGCCTACGAAAACAGCAGAGTAAATTTATCGATACACGGCTAAATGACATACCCAAGATCGTACAGAGAATTCAAAGCAGAACTGCAAGAGGCTTAGATTTTATGGCCTGCAATTTGCTCTATAATTCCTCTAAAGGTAAATACAGGTAACATCTTCACTTAGGCAAATTAGATGAGAGCATTTATTATACTACTTGAGATTTTCTCCTAAAATTAGGCCAGAAGAATGTTTACGTTTTCTTCTAAGAATTACATGGTTTTAGGTTATACATTTAGATCTATGACACTTTTTGAATTCAATTTTTTTGTACAGTGTGAGAAATGATCCAACTTGAGTTTTTCTAATGTGGATATCTAGTTGCTCTTGCACCATTTGTTGAAAGAATTAGACTTTCTCCACTGAAAATTCTTGGGACCCTGGTCTAAAATTTGTTAACCACAAACATAAGCACTTATTATCAGACTCTCAATTCTATCCTATTGATCTATTTATCTAGTCCTATGGCAATACCAGAATCTTTTGATTACTGTAGCTTTGTTACAATCTTTGAAATTAGAAAGTGTAAGCCTTTCATCTTTGTAAATTTCTAGAAGTAAATCTTTGTGGCTTTGGGCTAGGTGACATTTTCTTAGATATGATACCAAGAGCAAAAGCAATGATGGAAAAACGAATGAATTTAATTTCATCAAGATAAAAAACTTCAGCACTCTAAATCATTAAGAAAGTGAAAACCCCATACACAGAATGGGAGAAAATAATTGCAAATTAGATATGTTACAAAGGACTTTTATCTTAAATTTATAAAAACACAACTCAACCATAAAAGCAAACAATGTAAATAAAAAAAGAAGCAAGAAAGGATGCTATCTCACCTCTCTCAAAAGAAGATATATAAATGTCCAATAAGCATATTAAACAATGTTCAAAATCATTAGTCATTATGGAATACAATAAAAATATATTAAAAATCACTGAACTGTATAAATAGGTAACTTTTATGATGTATTAATTTTATCTCATTAAAGTTTTTTTAAGTGTTTAAATATATATTTAGAAAAATTCATAAGGACTGTTACTGCTAGGACTGTTATTTTTAGGTCATCAAATTTTTAAACTTCTCCATAGACTGTAATTTCCAGAATTGTCTTGTCTTTCTATCTTGACTGTGTAAAGCACATTATTTACAAATATATCTACACTGGAATCTGAATAGTTCACACAAACTTTGAAGACTTCTGTGATTCAGTACATAATACCTCTAGGGTATAATGATCCAAAATTTATATTTCAGAGTGAATTTATTTCATATAGACATGAGTAGGTCAAACGTTTAACAATATTTAGTGAATTTTGAAATAGACAAGAGTGACAGATTTGATCAGAGCACTTCATAAATTATGAAAATGTTCATTATTTAAACTAGTATAGTCTGCATTCAAGAAACATAAAATGTTATTGTGAGGAAAAGGAACAACTTATTAGTTGGAGTCAATAATATGTTTTCAGTTGGCCCTTTTCTCTTTTTCTCACACACTACAGATGGGATGATCCACTAGTAATAGAGGATAAAAACCACTCCAGGTTTTAATTTTTCCAGGAAATATAAAATCATAATAAATAGACAATGTTTTTCAATTCTTCAGAAAATATACTTGGAAACAGTAATAGAGATTAAGAGACTTATGCTAATTATTTCTATCTTACATCTGTCAATCACCTGACATCTTTATTGGAACTTTACATTAACACTATTTACTATGAAGTAAAATTTGGCTCTATTTTCTATCTTATTTTATATGTTTTAAATATTAAATTTTAAATTAATTCCCATTAATTTAAAAACAGTTGGGCAGATTATCTTGAAACCAGGAATCTGAACAAACATGGTAGCAATGTGGGGAGAAAATCAAACGAATGCTTACTGAACAAGCATTTATGGACTATCTACTATATTCAAAGCATTCTTCTGAACATGGAATGTTCTGTGAAAAAAACATGCAACTGTAGCAATCACTAGGGCACAGACTGAAGAAAGCAGAATTTTTGCATCTTGTTATGCACAAATGGACTCCTAATCCATGACAGGTAACAAAAACATGATCTGCTATCCATAGCCTGCAGTCTATTCTTTTCTGTAAAGAAAGTCAGGCATGAAATACAGTTGGTTATGAAAGCATTCTGCTTCAGCCAACAGATGTCCACTAACATGCAACTATATGCCCTAAGCCTCACTGACTTCATCATGTCCAATTCACCCTCACTTTTGGTCCTCCTGGCTGCATATCCCTACCTGGATTCTTCTTCTTTATCTCTATTTCCTGTACCCTATGTAGCTCCAGTCCTACATTCTACTTTATACTGCCCATTCTGGCCTAAGAGATCCATGTTTTCTAACCTCTTAGCATTAGATTTCAGCTGCTACGCACATGCTTGGTCGTAATATTTTATAAAATTATTTTTCCTTAATAAGCATGAATTTCTTGAAAACAGTATCACTCATTAATTAATTAATTTTAATTAATTATATTGGTACACTTAAGGTAGTCAATATAATGAAATTCAGATAAAGAAAATGTGTTTTTTTAATAAAATGGAGTATTATTCAGCCATAAAACATGAGAAACTAGAGACACATAGCTAAATGGATGCACATTGAGGCAATACTCTTAAGTGAAATAAATATGACACACATGTGTAAATACTGAATCATTTCTCTAGTTTGAGAAACTGAAAGTGTAAATAAGGACTAAAAGGTGTAATAGATAATGTGAAATAGGAAGAAAAGGTGCAAAGGGGAAGGGGAAATGGGAGGGGTAGGGAAAAGAAAGAAGGGAATGGAGTTAGTGTGAGAAAATGAAAAAATGGAAACAAAGTCTTTGTAGATAGGAGGGGTGGAGGGGTTGAAGGGAGGGAAGGGGAATGGGGGAAAAATAAGAACCAAGATGGATTATGTAAAGATACAAATTTCCAATTCACTCATTTTTCACATTTCCGGAATGTAGTCAACAGTACAGGATACATGGGAAACAATAAATGTAAAATATTTTGGAATAAACTGAGAGAATATATTTTGAGATAACACATAAAGAGTAGGGATGTGAATTTATAGATTGATGCTGTTAAACAAAAAGAAATTAACTATAGATCTTCTGAAGAAAATTCTCTTTTAAAAGTGCAAAGTATTAAGCAAACCTTTCTTGGCTTACAACTATGAGTCCTTATATCATCATAAAATTTTTGTTTTCCAGCAGATAGTTTTACTGACTTATATTACATCCCTAGTAAATCCTACTAATTACTTACGTGATCCACTTGGTACAGAATGGGAAGCTTAGGATGGCTGCAATTGTCCTTGTTTTTTGAAGGTTTTAATGGGCTATTGTTTAGAGGGAAGCTGTATTTCATCCTTGGAGCAAATGATAATTTTAAAAGCCCATGCATCTTAACATAGTCATTAACTTTACCCCTACTTACACTTCTATTTTAATTGATTGGTTTTTACTTTTATGCACCGATTATCATTTTCCATCAGTATACAGAGTTGACATCTACACAGTACAAATTAACTGTTATTAAAATATTTTTATTGTATCAAAATTATGTTTTGCCAAATAATAACTCTTGGAATATAACAGGTGGCAGAAACTTACATTTATGTTAAATGTTGTGGTATTATTTGAATGTTAATTAGATTAACATGGAAATGCAACTGTCAAAACACTGCGCTAAATTTAACTGAAGTTGAAGTTCCTCTATTTTAACTTTAATTGTTTAAGGATGAAGAATAATCCACCTTTTTACATTGTGTCTTTGGACTCACAATTTCATCTTGTTCATAGTTGCTTGAATAAATTAATGGCAACTCTCATGTAAACAAAATTCAAATATGCTTTGAAGACCTGTCAGATGACATATAGGCAAAATCTCAGCTTTATGAATTAAATTTTCTAAAATGAACACTCAACTTACCTCCAGTAGATGAGAATACCCACAAGAACCACTAGACAGATAAAAGTCAGGGCTGACACGATCACAAGGGGTATAACCGCCTTCTTCTCAGATTCCAACCCCTCAGCAAGACCAATACGTGACTCATGGCTACTATTACTGGCCTCTGCAGTCAGAGAAAATCGAGAGAGCTGATATTAAAAATGAAGGAAAGTCACAATACTTTTCAACTGATTAATTGCAACCTTCACTGCTGTTACTTACCTTTAAGAATTTTTAATATGTGATGCGAAGTCTACAATTAAGTAAAATAAAGTTTAAAGTGTACAGCAAGCAACAGAGCTGAAAAACTACATTAATCTAAGCTAGAGATGCCATAGCAAAAAAAAAAAAATGAGGATAATACTGAGGGGAAAAGGTTGCTTAAAGGAAAATAGAACTATTAAAATTAGAAAATGATCCAGTTTTTAAAAATGATTAGAAAAACAATGCTACTTACTGTATCACCATATTTAATCTTGATTTTCTAAAATTAATTTAATTGGATTATGTTAACCCTGCAGTTGGGTAAATAATGGGAAGCAATTAATAATTTTCTGAAGAAAAATATCTGAGATAACCCTTTATACATTAGGGTATTTGTTGAACCCAGCACACTAATTTTAAGTACAGGTTAGTTTTAAGCAATACTGAATGTGCTTCTTATCTTTTTTCTATGAAAAACAAGAATACTATTTACTCCATCTGAATTGAAAGAATACATGTATTTAAGAAGTTCTTTTCAAATATGCAAGTGTAAATAATGCAAAAGTCTGACTATGTTCCCTGGGTTACATTTAAAAGATGGCAGATGACTAGTTTTTGTCACCAGTCAGGTACACTATTGTACCATCAAGCTGAAGATTCAATGTAACAGTTGCCTTGTGCAATTCAGGTGTGACGGCAGAAAAGGCCATGAATGTAATGCAATTATACAGCAAATGTATCAGAGGAATGTAAATAACTCCTGTATTTCCCAAGGTGTTTGCTCTTACAGATGAATTTGCTAGAAAAAAGTGGAATTCAAAGATATGACTGATAATCATAAAGCAATATAATCATAAAACCTTATAAAAAGTGAAAATATTAGAAGTCAACCGAATCCTATGCTATAGTTAACATTCTTGTGTCAAAAGCCAAAGGTTCAACTTTTGTTAGGTCAATAATATGCTCTTGCAATTATGTATTGTGTGCAGGCTCATTTAGGGACCTAAATAATCTGATAGTGAGTGACCTGAATATTTCCTTGCAAAATTAAAAAAAAAATCATCTTGGATAGTTGCAGTTGTCTTACATTTTTTCTATTCTACTTATTGTTACCTAAATGGAAAGGAAGTTTGAGAGTAATAAAGGAAATAATCCACTTACAAAGTTCTTGTTACCTAGTAAGTAATTATAATGGTGGCTAAAGTTATTATCTATGTCAATCACTCTTAAGCTGTGATCCCTGTAGCAGTGGCATTGGCATCACCTGTAAACTTACTAGGAATGCAAATCTGGGGCTTCATGCAAGCCACACCTAATTTTCAGAATCAGAAACTCTTAGGTAAAGCTAAGCAAACTGCTTTGATAAGTTCTACAGGTAATGTTAATCCATGCTGTTTGAGACTCAAGATGGAAATTAAGATATATACAAAGGGAGCTTACATAAATTATGGAGATTAAAGTATGTACAGAGCAAGGTCATATCAATATTTGATGATCATAAATATTTCTAACAATATATATGGATGTATATATAGAAAAATACATCTCATTTCTATAGGTGTGGGCGTACTTTATAGATGAGCTATGTCTTAGCATATATGTGATGTATATGGAAGATATATAACATATAATGCAAGAAATATGCACCCCAAACACATCACATTTATATGCATGCACTATATACACACATGCACATACATATAGCCTTGCACACAGACTTATAAGTTCTCCGGGAGGTCTGATTTTGTGCATTTTGAGTTTTAAGAATGATAATTCTATGGTAATTAGACATTTTGGAACCTAGGAATTTTATACAAGATGGCATACCATATGAAAGAACAGGCAATCAGCTGGTCACTTTGTATACTGCAATGAGAAACAACTAGTTGCATTGGTTTTATTTTCACTTAAGTGAGACTAAAATAAGTGCTCTGATATGGCTCAGTACTGTATATGAGCTAGTAGAAATTAAAGAACTCAGATTAATATTATAAAATATCTTTGAGAATAAAAGATAATTTTGGTATTTTAATATGACTCAGTTGTGGGTATGAGCTACCTAAATGATAATACAAGAATCTACTAGTAGTCTATTAGGAAATAAAAATCTAAGATTAATATTTTATAATATGTTTTGAGACTAAAGCAATACAATTTTGGAATTAAAACTTAAGCATTATATACATTTTATTGTCCTCAATCACTGAGTATATTTTCTAAGAGACAGATGTTAATAATACATATTTCTATGCTTAGTTTTGTACTTATTTTTTATATGACCTTCTTCAAATGTTCTAGTACCCCTGGGTTTCTGTTTACTCATTTATAAACTATAGATGTTAATATCTGCCTTATTTGTATTATTTTGAGGCATACATCTTATAAATTGTTCTATATTTTAGAAATATGCCATAAATTATGTTACAGACCAAGGGGCACATTCAGTAGTTAGTAAGAGAAATTACGTATGATTTTCACAGATACAGTTTTAAAAGCAGGCAAGAATTTTTCCCTAACCTTGTTTGATCTTATACTTCATTAATTATATCATTTGATGTTTCTGGATGTTATATTCATATTATTGTATTTTCTCCTCATTAGTGGTAGAACATACTCTTGATAATTACATAAATCTACTTACTGCATCAAAGAGAAACTTATTTTAGTACATTTAGTACATGTACTAAATATAGTCTAGGAAGAACATACAGATGTCACTACCTATTAAGAAAAGGGATGAATTCTTGATATTTCTATTTAATATAAATCCCCCAAAACCAAGTATTACTATTAAGAACAGATAACAACTCATATGCATAACAATATTAATGACTATAGTGACTTATATTCATTCTCACTTTAAAGAGTCCAAAGGTTTAAATTAAAATGCAATGTTACAAAGGTATGAAATCAGAATACAGAATAAAAATTTCTCTGTCAATGTAGATTTTTAATTGTCACTGCACTACAAAAAAAAATACAACTAATTCGAAGGATGAAAATAACAAAGAAGGAAAATATCCTAATGAGACTGGTCTGAATTCTATATTATATTCAGCTTTTTTTTGTAATAAGAGTGCAAGATTACATCGGTCTCTCTTCTGACTTGTTAATATTGCATATTTTGTTAATTTAAAAACTTTATTATTTACTAAAAGCAACCTACAAAGTTCTCACCATCAACTAAATAAAATTACCCAGTATTTCATATGCTTAATGGAATTTAACTTTTCTTTTTTCCCATCAGCACAGAAAGCAGACATCAGTATTATATGTGCTGCAAGGAATCTGCTCTAAGAAACATCTGGCCAATAAACAAATTTGCATAAAATACATTAACAACTGAAATGCCTCTACAGAAAATCTTCTAGTGTTCTATGTCTTGTCATTCAATACCTATACATAGTCTGCATATTAATGTTTATTGTTTAATTTAGGTGTATAACATCAAGCACAAAATAAACTGGATTTGTTGGCTCACACTGCCCTCTCTAGGCAACAATAAGGACTAAAACAAAGACAAATTTTAATATTAAAACTTTTTAACCTCACCATTAGCTCTCGAAACTTATCAATAAAACTTATTTTAAAGCTCCTCATATGATGTGTGTATGCAAATTGTCTAATTTCTTCCTATAGGCACATCAGAGAGAGATGCTTTTATCACATTATTATCAGATTTAGTTCACAACTTATTTTAGAATCCATATATGAAAATTAAAATAATCTTAAAATGGCACACTCTTACCTTATTTTAAAAGCAGTATACTAAAAATATATTATTTGCATATAATTGCTCCCATACATAAGAGGCCTCCTATAGAGTAAGATAATTAACAATACATAAAAATATTGTATACATTTTGGACAGAAATTAAGGAACATTCATTTGAAATAATGAAATTATACTCCAAAATCTATAAATTGATTTGTTGAGTGTTTTAATTTTAAAAAGGTGATCTGCTCTTTTACCAAATATTCCTACAGTTCCATGATTTTTCTGCTTTTCTTCTGGAGCAAGAACATCACAATACCTTATTCTGTCCTTCTGATCAGAACTAACCTGCCTCTGAATTGCTGAACACTTCTGAGTGCTCACTGGTACCGGATGGTGTTGAGGACCGTGGGGACCCGGGAGTTATTTCTGAGTCACCTGCCTCCAGGACCCCGTCAGAATCTCTCTCATTAACACCTGGAAAACTGAAATCTGTAGAAGTCTCGTTATCATTAAGGCTACCTGAGGTACCCTGTCCTGATCCACTCTCTTCATCACTTGTGAGAACTGCCCATGCTTTAGATTCTGGGGCAAGAGGAAGCAGGGCACTACCAGTGTGAATGCCAAGGTCTCCTTTTCCATCATTGTGCTTCTGGGTTAGGACATTTGTTGGTGGTGACTTATCAAGATTTCTGTCCACACCAATTTGACTGTCTGAGATTGCACCTGTGAGTGCATTTTCTTCTTCAGAATTCTCAGAGAGTGAATCCAAGACTGGATTATTGTGATCCACAAAATTATTTTCTTGGGCGTCTGAGTCATTTGTTACCTTTTCCTGTGATTCTCTATAGGATGAGCATGACATACACTTATTCATGGATAGACCATCACCATCTTTGTCATAATCATCATCATAATAATCATAATTACCACCATCTTCACCACCACCCACTAAGTCAACTTCAGATCTGGCACTATCAGTCAGCTTAGAAGTAGCTTTTGAAGGAATCAGCAACTTGCCTGTGGTCACAGAACCATCTCTTTTAGGAGGAACAGCTGTAGTGGAAATGTACCCACTTTCTAAAGAAGCAGAATGATTGGTAGATACAATAGTATGAGAAACGACTGTTGGAATGCCAGCCAATACCTCATCAGTATTAGAACTCTTTGGGGAAGTGAAAACTTCGTCAGAATTGGTAAGCTTATTTGTAAATGTATTTGGTGGTTCATCAATTGATAAAATAGGAGTAGCAAATACATCCCTTCCTTTTTGGGGGAAGACCTGGTTAATCTCCAAATTGGCAGTTTGGAATAACTCATCATTACTGTACAAAGATGGTACAACTTGCTGGGAACTTTTGCTTGTAAGCAAAACTGGTTCAAAATATTTCTCACTTGTATATGAAACTGTTAAACCTTGAAATGCAGCAGACTGCATATTAGAAGCCAGTACATCAAAAACTGGTACAGATGTAGAGTGCAGCATGTTTTCACTTTCAGCAGAATGTGATGCCATGAGATGCAATATTGTAGAACTAATTTTATCAACCTTGGGGGTTTCAACCAATAATGGATCACTAGGCACAGCTGGAAGAGCAGTTTTAAGCAAGGTGTCACCATCAGAAGGCTGAAAGGAAGGTTGCAGCAGGACTTCAGGATTAAAAGGAGATGAGGCCTCATGGAATAGGAGCTGAGTTGAAGGAGGTAACATTTCACTAGAAGCAGGGTCAGAAGATGCTGGCTCTGAGCTTGCACTAGGCACAAATTTAAGTGAAGTGTCACCAAATGATTGAGATACAGTATGTGTAGGTTGAACTGGAAAGTTATTTTCTGGAACTTGACTAATCTCATGATCAAAAGCCTTAGTGGCAGTATAAACAAGAGACCCTGGATGCATGCCCTCTGTGCTAGAAATGAAAGCAGAGGTTTCTTGTAAAGATGCATTCAACTTATTTACATTATCATACATGTTGGGCAAGACTGTGCTTTCAGAATGGTAAGCCATCTCACTGAGAGAAGAAATTTTTAGTTCAGTCTCATTTCCATATATTATTTCACTTTTAGAAAGCAGCTTAGTATCATCACCAAACACAGATGTTGCATATGTAAATTCATCTACAGAAACAGGTGAAGAAATGTTAAGGGCTGTCAGCCCATCTGTGTCAGGTAAAATAAATTCCCTGTCAGAGGAGGCTCCAGACCACTCCTCATCACCAGAGAGGGCATAAGTAGGCTGCAGTAATGATGCAGTTGGGGCTATTAACGAAGACTTAGGCACTGATACATGGCTAGGGCTGCTAAATATGGAACCCTGATAAGATACATCAACAGAATCATGCACAGGTATTGCAGAACTGTAAGGAACAGCGAAGATGCGTTGAGAACTCTCATTATTAGATAAGGCAAAAGAAGGTTCAGGCCCTGAAGAATGTGCATGCATCATAACATCACTGCTAGATGGCTCAACTTGAGAAAGCATACGTGTTTTATAAAGGACACCAGATTCACTACCAAATTCCAATGTCTCTGAAGCAGCATGAGTACTGGGCTGATGTGACACAACATCAGAATGTTGAGCAAGGCTGGGCTCTAATAACACATCACCCCCAGCCACCGGCAGGGAAGCATGCAAAGATACCCGATCACTCTCAGTAGCTGCAGGAACTTGTGGAAGGATTTGAGAGCCTGTATGCAGATGGTGAAACAATTCACTACTGAAGGAAGCAGAGGAAAATGGGAGCAAGGGTGCACCATCATAGGAAGACAGGGTGGATTCAAATGACACATCAACATTGGGAAATATAGGCGTAGCATGCAAGGCTGAATCACTACTTGAAGCAGCAAGGGTAGTGTTGAGGATCTGATTGTCAAGCAGCAAAGGGGTGACTAGCGGAAAAACTTCACTACTGTAGGAGGGCTGAAGAGGTGTCTCACCATTGTACACTGGCTGAGTTGTCTGTGACTGTACCACACTGATGGTGCGGGCTGAACCATGTTGTCCGGAGGATGAAGTAAAAGCACGTGGTGTTACCTCTGTCGGGAAGTAGGCAAGTGTAGAATAGTGTGGCATTTCCATATCTGTGACTGAGGGGCCCTGTGATCCCATGGGGCCTGGAGAAAGGGACTCAGTTCCCTTCTCAGATTTATCAGTGTGGATCTCGGTATAGTTAGTCTGGAGAAAGATCTCTTTACCCGATCCGGTATCAGGCTGCGTTGTCACATCTGTGGAACTAGGAAACCACACACTTCTATCAATAGAAAGATCTTTTAGTGATTCTTCTGAACCTGACGAAGCTGATTCTTCTGAAGTATTTCTTGTAGTTCCTGGTTTAAGAACATCATATGTGATTGCTTCTGGATTTTCTGAAGAAAATATATACCCGTTTGATATGTTTTCAAGGATGAATGGCATAGCAGAAGTAGCAGGACTAGAGCCTGAAGAATCATCAGCTCCAGTATCAAGTGTGAAATCAGTTAATAAATTGTCTTCCTCACTCATATCGGTAGAAATCTCTGGATACTCTGTTATAGAAGCAGGGTTTAAAGATTCTACCGTCCCAGAGAAGTTCATCTGTGGAAATCTAAGAATAGTTTTAGAGCCATCATTTAAAGAGGATGAAGTCCCTTCCACAGTATGTGGCGGCAGTTCAGTCTGAGAAAACAAAAAAATTTCCTTTGCTGTCACCAATTCAGGGCCTGGTAGGGGAGTAGAATTTAAAGATGTGTTGGGAAGAGCACCCTTTCCAGAGAAGTCACCTCCTCTTGTTGGAGAGCGGTTGGTCTTGGTCTCATTGTACCTGCTCCCTAAGCGACTGGAGTGTGTTGTGGTTGAACCTGGGGGTTCTTTTTTCCGTATTTGGTTTGTGGCACTGTCTCGACCAGGATTCACAACAGTGTCTTCCTCAATGTCTTTTTCCTTCTCTTCCTTTAAAAAGCAAATAAGATTTAATGGGACATAAGGAACTGAGAGAAAAATCAACTGCTAATAATATCTTACACCTCCAATCTTATTCAATATTTGGAATCTTGGGAACTTTTTACCCTCATAAAACACCTATTTTATTCTATTCTATCCTACTTATTCACTATACCTCTATCCTATGTAACCTTTCCTGTCACCTAGAGAAAGTCATTAAGCTTAATGAAAATACATTATTTATAGCTGCCTTTATTTTAATGTTATAGAATGAGGTAACTAAATTAATAGATGCCACAGCTTTAAAAGTTTTATTTATAAAGTAAAATGTAATTTAATATAGTATTTATTTTCTTACTTTTATGTTTCTTTGTTCAGTTCCTCAGGCAAAAGTAAAAACAACAACAAACAAACTAAAACGCAATTAGCTTTCCTGTAATATGAAATGGTAACAAAACTATTTATTTCAAAGATAAAACTAGCTGGACATCAAAATATGTAATTATATACAATCACAGTAAGTCATTAGTTTTTAAGTCATCATAAGGGGAAAATTAAAGATTGAAAGAGGCATTTGGTTTTATTTTCCTTTTATTTTTAGTACTCTGAAGTTTTAAGCAACCTGGTATTTTAAAGGCAATTTGTCAAAATATGATTCTAACACAATTGATTTGCTTTGCTGCTTCCCTTAGCATCATTATTCAGAAGACCAAATCTTCCATGCAAACTTAGGATACCTGCCCTGGAGTGTTCTGGCTAGAAGTCTACCATGAACTAAATAATTAACTCTCTCCTTTTCCCTCATTCTCTCTTGCTCGCTCTCTCTAGTGCATGTAAAATTGTGAATATTAAGCCTGTCTAATCTAATTTAGTTTTGAAAACTAAATTGCCACAGATAAAAAGATATTATCTTTTAGTTCATATGGAACTTTGATTTTGTCAGTATCTTGGTACTCAACAATTTGTTATAAATCATCATCTACTAGATCCTCTAATAGGTCTTTTAAGGTAATGCCTGGTAAAAGAAGAAAAAAGTGCTCCTGTACAAATTAGTCAATAGGATGAATCCAAATCTCATACCACATGTGGTAATGGGAATCTGTCTTATACACACGGAAAGCTGCCCTGCATGAATCAGAAGCTTCCAAGCTTAATACCTGAATCATTATTTCAAGCTTCTTTATTTGACTGGTTGTAGGTATTTTCTGAGGCACATGTGACAGATCTTAAGGAGTGAATCAGCTTTATCTGAATTGGAATGAACTTTTTAAAATGACGACCCTCTTCTTTTAGACAAAGATTTTCTAGATGAAGAATTGTCAGTACTGTATTTTTCCGTGGAATCTTGCATTCTGTCTGATACCTTAGTTCATAAGAGCACTCTTTTGAGATTTCGCCAAATGCTTTCCTGAATAAAAGAAGTTCTCTCATTTGCAAACCTAAAAAATTCATTCAAAAAGAAATAAAAATAATTTGCCTTGACTTGCTTTTGGTGAGAATCTGTTGGTGCCAGATACTTCTTTTTTGTAGATGTTCTCAAAAATATTTCTCTTATAATCTGATCCAGAGGTTTGCTGAGATCAGTGTTAAGCTAGCAGTACGGAGTTTCTAAACACTTCCTCATTATTGTAAATGTGAGTATTTGCCTCATTCTCTAATGTCACTCCGCACTACTACCCTCTACAAAAACTCTATTCAAATCCCTCTTTTTTCCTCCTTTCCCTCATTCTCGGCAGATGGCCTTCCTGTTTAGTCTCCAGAGAAATGGAACTCAGCAGGCAATATTACACCTCTTCCAAATATTAAAAAAAATCCATATTCAAGGCTTAAAAATGATTGGTGGCACATGCCCATAATCCCAGAATTCTGGGAGGCTGAGGCAGGAGTACTAAAAATTCAAGTCCAGCCTGGGCAATGTAGTGAGCTCATGAGCTCAATGGAAAGACTCTGGGTTCAATTCCCAGCACCACATACACATGAAAAATCATTATGGACACATTCTCCATTTTTGTGAGCCTCTATCATACATTCCTGTGCAGACAACTGAAATGAATAGTATACAGATTAAGTCATGTTTTCATCCCATTGGGAATTCATACTTCCAGGAAACAACTGTGATATGAGTCTGTCCTGATTTTACTCTTTCTTGCAGTAGTTAATTTCAATAGCATGAAATATACTGATTTCCCAAGTCAAGTTTACTAACTACTGCTCCTGTACCCATCTTTAAAATCGCTCATGTATGTGGTAGTAGCTGGCTCCCCCTCCCTCAGCAGTGCCAATGTGTTCTGCTTGGTCTTTTAAAGAATGTGAGCTGCACCTCCCCTGGGCATTGCCACCATTTATACAGCCTCATAGTGGCACAGTTGGCATGAATGACTTCTCTTTGTCTGTTAGGTCACAGTCTTTCTCTCGCAAGAAACTATGATGACTCTGTATTATACTCTCCCTTCTTGGTGTCTTCTTCCTGTGTCCTCTCTAGTCTCCTTTTCCCTCTCAGATTCTTTTTCCACAGGTCTCCCTTCTGTTCTGCCAACAGGTGAGTGGCAGGAGAGTGAGGTTATTCCCCGAGGTTCCTTACCTACTTAGTCACCACAGATGTCTTTGTCCCACTACAAAGGTCCCAGCATTTGCTGAGTTACTTTCTCTTCATCCTCTTTTCACATTTCAGGCCTGAGTGTGGCAACCAGTCCCTGATATCCCTGAAGTGTACAAAGCCATCCCTTGCTGGCTTCCTGGGACCCTTCCCACACATCTGTGAACAGCCTGTTCATTCAATTAACCTCAGGGACACCACTTGGGTGTGGCATCTGGCACTTGTTGATACCAGGGCTAATAGGTTATTTTGTTTCCTGCTCTTCAGGAACCTTTTTTTAAAGCAGCCTGTAGAGAGACACAGTACTCCAATGTCTTCATTTTCTTCTCTAGCAGGAAGATATGCTTGTGTTTGTGATATATGTACCAGGAGAGATCCCATGCAACCTGACATACATGGTCTTTGATGTCTTCAATTTGAGCGTTATGACAAAAACAAAGGAATCCCAAGCTCATTTATGGCCTACTAACACAGCTAAATCTTACACTAATTACAACATTACAGTGTCACGTAGAAATTTCCTAGCAAATAACACTGAAAATTTCAAATAATTTTTGTTAAGTGTATACTGAAAGCTGCTTTAGTGTTAGTGCTCATTAACGAGAAAAATAAATGTGGAATCATGATAATGGCAGTTACAATGAAAAATAATAGATCTTGGTCCTTTTTTTGGTTTGTTTTTGTTTTTGTTTTTGTACCAGGAAGCAAACTCAGGACCTCGAGCTTGCGAGGCAGGCACGGTGCCACTGAGCTAAATCACCTGCTTTCCTTGGTCCTTTTTTAAAAAAGTCCATGTTGTGCATTACATTTCCTATGTAAGTCAAACAGAATATCATTCACTAAGTGAGATCAATTACTGGAACAATTTTTACTCAGACCAGTAACTTGAATTGATAAAACAGCACAAAAATAGATTTTCCCTTCTTTTCACTTGATTCTATTGATCATTCTAGGCATATATGTAACCACATGCATGTGCACAAGCACATACCACACAAAGATATCCTTAGCTGAATTTTATGAACTCTCATTGACAGGTGGACCAGTCATTTTGGTAAAATAATCTCTTGTGAGAGAACAGCCACTATATATATTATTGAAATAATTATACCTATGAAAACACAGTTTAATTGCAATTTATTGTTAGATAATAGCATTAGTTATCACATTTTATCAACTTCTATGTAATACTCATCAACAACAACACTTGAATTCAACATATAATTTCAGTTATGATGAATGGCACATTTAGGTTTAAGATGAAATATAAGATTCATTAAGTAATCATTGTTTCTCCTTTTAAAAATTATGACAACGTTAAAATTTGTAGATATTCTTAAATACCCACATACCTACAGGACATGGTGCTAGCATCAGACATTTATATGAATAGTTCAAGTGCCAATCATGAAATGAAATGGGCAAGATATTTATATAATTTATATTTTAGTTCTTATTTATTATGATTCTGTCAACCATCAGTTAGATTATAAACTGTAGTGATATTAAGAAGTAGTAAAATATTATTTTAATCCTTTAGAAAAATTTGAACATGAAATGTTAGAATTCATAGTGACAGCCCATAGCTATAATTATTTTTTTTCCATTAAGTTTTTTGGTACATTTTAGGTGTACAATACAGTTACATTCATCACCGGGATCTTGTACCTTTACATAAAGTTTATTAGTTTTTCATAATCACCGTTTTTTTTTGTTCACATCTGGATTGAACCAGGGCCTTTGCATTGAACTACTTCTTAGTCCACTTTTTAAAGTTTTATTGTGAGACAGCGATTTGCTAAGTTGCCTAGTCTGAGCTCAAACTTTTGTTCTTCTTGCCTCAGCCTCCTAGAGTTCTAGGATTACAGGCCTGAATTACACACCAAACTCAAAAACTGTTACATTTTTATTTGTTTTTTTTCTTGTATTAGACTTTTCAAAGCATTTTTCAATTTCATCATAAAAGAATCATATATACAAATTTATGACTATAAAACTTAGCAACTATTACAACAATGAATACTTCAACATTAACTTTTAAATTGCAATAATATCTAAAATCTAAACAATGACTTACAAGAGACTTAAATTTTAAAAATGTATAAAATGTATATAAAATGGATATGATACCTTGATTATTTCTTCAGCTCCAATTAATTCAGGAAAAAAGTCAAGTTCTACAAAATTAAAAGCAAAATTATTAAAATTTATACTGAGCTATTTCAGCCCGCGGGCTTTAATGAAAGCGGGAGGGAAAGTACAATTAATATTAGCTTTGAAAATATTCAATCTCTCAAATTAAAAATTTCAGACTTTAGTTTTCAATACTATCAAATACAACACTACATAAACTTACGTGTAGCTGAGTTCATAACTGCAATATCTATAGTGATACTACTCCAATTTCCTTCCCCGATTCTATCCCCATCTTACTGAAGCTAAGAAGGAAAAGGACAGTGAGGATGAAGTAGGTGAATATAAAGAAATTAAAATAATTTTTCATCAGTGCAATTTCTTTCATCCTTAGCAGGACTGATAACAACAAAGTTGGGGAAATGCCAGGGATTTTCCTAGAGGATTGGCAAGATTTATTTTTGTTTGTTTGGATACTGCTTTCTTCTTCTTCTTCTTCTTCTTCTTCTTCTTCTTCTTCTTCTTCTTCTTCTTCTTCTTCTTTTTTTTTTTTTGTACCAGGGTTTGAACATGGGGCCTTGTGCTTGCAAAGCAGGCGGCAGAATCACTGAGCTAAATCCCCGGCTACTGCTTCCTTCTGACTGAGGGTCAAATAATTATTTCTTTATGCTTCAGACCTGGGCTTGTTCTTATTTGTATACAGGAGAATGCTTTCCAGCCGAGGCCGACACCACGAAAGACTGAACAGATGGATTCCTGGCATTCTCCCCAGGGAAACAGCTCAGGCTGTCTATGCAAAGAATTCAGTAATCAGGTTCATTCAAGTCTGTTTTTTTCAACCAATTAAAATCCATTTATTTCCAATACTGGATATCTCAGTACTGAAATAAAACTTGTCAACAAATGTCAAGAAGGGCTAAGAGTGGGTTCTCTCTCCTGTAAGGCATCTATCCATCGTGCCATATTAATGGGGGCCAGAGAATGTTTTTTTTCTTTTTGTGTAGTACTGGGAATTAAACTCAGGGCTTTTGCACTGAGCTGCACCTCTGGCCCTCTTAATTTTTTTTTTCTTTTTTTCTGACTGGATCTCACTAAGTTTCTAAATCACCTAGGGTGGGGTTCAATTTGTGATTCTACTGACTCAGCCTCCCAGAGTTCTGGGGATATAGATGTGCCACTGCGCCTGGCTCAGAGATATTTCTTAGTCTTCATTTGAACTTCTTGGGTCATTGGAACACGTTAGACAAAGCTTCACCATCATCATAACGATATCCTTCTCATACAGATGCTTTTATAAAATCTCACTCCATCTCCAAAGTTGCTCTGCATTACTTTGATGCTGCATATGTTCTGTTTTATGTCCTTACTGGTCCTCAAAGCAAATGCTTATTCTATAGAAATTTCATGGCATAACTGAACTAACACTAAATACATCATCATACCCAGGCTTGTTTTTTGGTATGGACTTTCTTTTTGTTAGAAAATTTCTAGACATTAATAAATATAAAAACAAAATACAGTTCTATGGATGAATTCTATGTAGAAGAGGGATCAAGTAAAATCTAAAAATGCATCTAGTTCTCAAGATTTAGGTAAAGTTAATTGAACTCTGGATAATTATTTCAATGTTATTTACATTGAATAATGTTCTGTGCTATAAAAATGAAAACACCTCACTAGGAATAACAGTCTTAAATTATAATTTTCATTTTTCCTGTTAAAACTGATCATGAATTTAGAAACTTTTATTTGAATAGTGTTTTCTCTTTTCTATTTTTATACTGAATGATCCTTTTCCTACCCTCAGCTTTTTATGCTTTTATTCCTAATATTTCTGAATTAAAGTGATTTCAATGGTCTCAAACACTAGAATCTTTGTAATCTTCAATGAAATAAACAAATGTTAACTTAACAGTGAGATGCAACCAAACTGTGATAGAAATAACCTTCAAGATGATTTTCTAAAAATTATAACAACAGAAGTTCATTCATGCAACCATCTTCAAATTCAGCACAAGACAATTAATTCTTAGTTCTATGGAAAATGGTTTAAAATGGAGCCATCTCTTTCCCTCCATCTTTAAAATACTTTAATGGAAATAATAATTAAATACTTGTTTGTGATACATATATTATATCACAGATTTAATTGCTTTGTCTACAAAATATCTCAACAATTTTCTATTCCTGTTAGTATTCATAAGAAAATGTTTTAAAATTTAAAAAGCATGGTCTAACTCCACCTGACTACATGTTTTCAATGAGCAAAGGTAATTTTCATGTTTCATTAGGTCAGATGAGGTACATTTATTTATCATATTAAGAATTGATTTTATTTTTTCAGTACTCTCAATACATTTATTTTTTTACCTCTTTACTAGAGCATAAATTAAATGGATTATGTTTCCTATAAGATAAAAGCCAATATTTTAGCTCAATCGCATCCCCAAAAGAATATCAATGGCTACCACTATAACTGAGTTTGCTGTTCACTGCAATAACAAGTAAGAAATTTTCTGTGGATGTTCTTGGCTCTGGGGCTGAACTTGTAGGCCCAAGCTGCACTCTGAGACCCTCTTGATCCCACGACACTGTCATGGGTGATTACCTAAGAGGTGGTGCCTTTGTAGTGGTGACTATAAATTCATTTTAAAGGATTCATTCTGTTCTCCAACTAGACTCGGATCATTTTAACTGACTTAAATTCTGGTGTTTCCTAGGAACACCTCCATTCCCCAGAATCCAGAAGTTTTTGTTGAACTTCAGAACAATGTTGAAATAAAATAATTTTGGAAGATTTTCTATCTTCCTAAAGACTCTGAAGTCAGACTTCTAGGTCTCAGGGTTCAAGACTGTAGCAACTTGTTGATTGGCACCAGGTCATCATGTTGGGCTCGCCTTGGTCTGTGGTTTCCTCATAAATTATAGAACTGATATTTTCCTAACTGATTGACACATATTATTGGTATATTAGAGTTTAAAAATTATACTGGCTTATTGCATATCCTCACTTTAGCAAAGCAGACTCCATGAGGCTACAAAAAAGTGTAAATGTGACTATCATCTATTTTTTCATTGAAAATTTAAAATTCACATTTATGTAATAACAAAGTTATTGACTTATTTGGAGTTTGTATTGGGGCACATGCAATATTAGATTGGTTTTAAAAGTACCACATTAGTAAAACATTAATATTCCATGAAACAAAAAAGCGACGCTGCTGTGGGTTGATAGGCAAAGCTTATTTAATCATTTAAAGGTAACCAAGGTTCACAGTGTAAAAAGTAAAAGCAATATTGACTGCAACTGCTTCACACTCTGATTTTAAATGTCCATGTACAGTATAGTAGCACCAATAACACAGGCAGAATAAAGACAGATGAATAATGACTTAACAAGACAACCACATACAACTGAAAAGCACACAGACTTAGGGCAAATGTGTTCATTTAATTCATCATGCATTTAAATTTAGCATGTGGACTCAAGGTCCTGCTTAAATAATGTCTTCTATCAGTGAATAATCTAACTTATAGATAAGAAACGAACAAAATTATCTTAGTTACCGTGAAATATAGTCATGAAATAAATATTTTTATGGATTACTTATTCATAGATATAATGTTTAAAAATGGTTTTCAAAAATATTTTTCTTCTTTATATTATAAAGCTTATTTGAGAAATTTAGATTAGTTTCTTAGTATGAATTTATGCATTTATTTTAAAAGAGTAATTTGAAATAATAGCAAATGGACAATAGTTTGTGATGATAATGTTGTACACAGTACCATGTATAACTAAAATGTACAAAAAACAAATTAACCAAATTATCAATTTAAATATACAACTTAATCAAATTAGCAAGTTAAATTCACAACTTCAAAGACTGAGTTTTTCCTTTCACAAACTGATTAGAATACTTGAAATCTATGCAAGAATTAGGGCAATTATAAACTACCTCCATTATTTTTTTTAACAAAACAAAAAAAGCACAATATTTATAAAACAGGTTATCCTAAATAATAATAGAATAATAAGATATCATATAGTGCTAATAAAGTAATCAATAACATAACAGCATGAAATGGTGCTAATAAAAACTGTAAAATAAGCAACACTCACAAGTTTCTATATAGCCACATAAATAATAAAATTCACTAATTTCTTAGGCATTAAGTCTGGTTGTTTTACCAAACCACATGATAGTTTTGGTGTCAAGGCTTTTACTGTGATATATCTACATTAGAAATAATATTAACAATAATGTAATTTTTATACTAAGTTATACATATATAAGTTAAAACACAACCTTCAAAATCATAAAGAATAAATTCTAAGGGAACTAATATTTTCTTTATGAGGAATGAGACAAGGAAAAAAGAAAATCCAAAACTTTTAATAAAGGGATTTTTCATAGGACTAGTTAGGGAATATTCTACCTAAGTTTGTGATGCTGGGTTCTAAAGAGGTATATCATGTCAAAATATCAAATAAATACCATATTTTTCTAAAGCATCTCTACTGTACACAATGTTTTAAGGGACTAAGACATCCACGGAGATTAAGTGGTGTTCCAAACTAGCATCTCATTATAATAATGTTCAACAGTGTCCAGATCCTTTGAAAAAATAGAAAGTAAGTTATAATATTTATTATTTTGTACAAATATGAAAATATTACAAATGATTCCAGAACATTATCTTTTTTTGCCAAAATAGTCTCAATCTAAAAAAAATCACTCAGAAATTGCTTTGGTAGAAAATTGACATTTGATCTGTTTTTTCATATGCAATAAGCTTCTTAAAAATAGAACAAAAATATTCAGAAAGTTGCAAATTTTAGAATAGTGAATAGAAAGAATAAGTTTAGTTTAATGTAATTAGTTTTTTAAATTGGAAAACTTTTATGTACAGAAAACATTTGTTAGATTTTTATTAGTATATGTTTTTGATACATAATATATTAATTATGGGGTGTGGCATCTTGATCTTTTTACTTCCCTTTCCCCTCTTCTATTCTCATCTGCACCCATCCCCAGATCTTGTTTCCATCTCCACAAAGTTTATTTTCCTGTTTTTCTATCATCTTCCTTTCTTTTTTTTTTTTTTTTGGTACCATGGTACCGGGGATCAAACTCGGGACCTTGTGTTTGTGAGGCAGGCGCCGGAACTACTGAGCTAAATCCCCGGCCCTATCATCTTTCTTTTATTTTACTTTTTATATTACTTATACTTTGGGTTTCTGATATAAGAGAAACCAAGCAATATTTAACCTCCTTGTCTGATTTATTTCACTTAGCATTATGGAGCCATGGTACATCCATAATTACAGCAGCATAATTAAATAAAGATAGTAAAATTAAGTGAATATATTCAACATAATTCAAAGTTTAAAATGTACAAACAAGGGTAGAGAAGACTCTTGTTTTGTATGCCACACATTAATCTAGTCACCTAACATGGTCAATGTTGTATTACTAATGATGTCATTGTCTAGGTGGATTGATCTGAGGAACTTTGGGGAGTGTTGTCATTCAGTGGAAGAGTGTGATATAGCGCAGTTAAAACCATGGTCAGTTACTTTGATACTCACCTTTCAATAAAATTTAGAGCTTGCTTTTCATTTAAAAATAACCTGATTTTGGAAGAAACTCTGCTAAAAGTAACAGGAAAGATGTACTCTGTACTTTGGAGAGATACATATTATAACATTCAACGGTTTCCATACGGTCCTTAACTTAAAAAGTCAATTAGTTCAGGCAACTAGGCCATGTTGATCAATGAATATGTACTTTATTTAAACTCATGTGGGATTAAAGTACATGCTGCAGCATTTAGAATAAAGGCAAACCACTGCAAACCACTGCACAGCAGTTTTCTTTCTGTACATAAAACTGACATGTAATAAATATGATTTGTAGCTATTAATTTACATTAAAATGGTTAAAAATTTTAATGAGTACCTCATGATAGGAATGACCAAATATTTACATTGTATGTATGCATATCAATGGATATACATATGATGTATGTGTATACACATATTTTCACACATATGTAAATTCACACTTCCATTCCGTTACTTGAAATCTGCTTATACTAACAAAAGGAGAACTCATTATGTAAACTTGTAAATTGTCAAATCTTGATCGTTAGCACTTTATTCAGTTATTGCATATGCCTGAGATCAAAGTATCTTCCCATAATACTTACAAAAGATGCATGCTAATAAAACACAATTAGAAAGAACTTTTGTTTTGTTTTTGAGGAAAAGTATTGGAAAATCAACCCACAGAAAAGCACCCCTGACAAAGTTATAAAATGCGGATAAACAGCTAGGATGAACTGTTTGTGATGCTTTGCATAGGTATTTCAAAGTACCTCACATGATCTTAGGATCATGTGTATACTTACTACAAAGTGGTTTAGGGGCTGAAAAGGGAAACAAATACAAATGAAACCAATTCTTAATTGTCCAGAATAGCAGTTTCAATATTCACAAAGCAATCTGCATTTGATAAGCACTACAAACATAAACAGATTTTCTTACTACTTTAAAAATGAAAACATCAATATTAAAAATAAATTTACTCATTGTCTTGCACTAGATCCACACTTAGAAATAGGTCTCATGTTTCACAAAATTACCCGGCAATTCAGGCTTAAGGAAAAACAATTTTGCCATTTGCTAAAACAATATAAAGTCAGAAGAAAGCACTAGTGCACTCAGTAATCAAAGCAGCCTCATTTATTTAGAAAACATAAAAGTGTATCAGGGAAGCACTTACCGGCATCACTGGTAGGCATGTCTACTATCAGTTGGTCACTATATTTTCCATATAAGCCATTAGTGCATATGGCTACTATTTGAAGAACGTAACTCATATTAGGTAGTAAATTATTGAGAATAGCACCCTAAAAAGAGATATTAGTAATTGTACAATGAGCTATTTTCAGAAGACTGCTAGTACACTAGTCAGGTGTCCTAGGAAACTTTCTCATTTTGCAATGGGATGCGTTTATATTTTACCAGGCTAAGAAAAACCCCTATACGGTGCTGTTAAATATGAATTTTTCTGGGGCCGGAGATTTAGCTCAGTGGTTTTGCCGCCTGCTGCGCAAACGCAAGGACCCGAGTTCGATCCCCAGTACCAAAAAAAGAATTAATGTAAATAAATTAACATTTTACCCTTATTTAAAATGATCACCTCAGTGGATTCTTAATGCATTCTCAGTCCTTTACAATTCTGTTTC
>NW_004624783.1:13971196-13999430 GCF_000247695.1 Heterocephalus glaber
AACAATTCCAAACCTGAAATACCTATAGAATAATTAAAACTATCATTTCAATGTTTTTTCATAACTACTGACAAAAAAGTCACTTTGACATAACAGATTGAGTGATTAATTTCAGGGAATTAGAAAATTTGTCTCATCTGACAAAAACTGAAAAATTCTTCAGGGGCTTCTTAAAATGAATTTAAACTCATGCTGGGAATCATGCCATAAATTTAGTCCCATCAGAAAGAATGCCCTGGTACCTCATTAAAAAGCCTTCATAATGAGATGGTTTAAACCAATGCAGAAGAGAAAAGTTGTATGATTTTTTTCATTTTGTTAATGAAGCAAAATGATAAATGTAATCTCTTCACAGGCCAGAGATATTTGCAAAGTAGAGAAAGAGATCTCTAAAGACAAAGTTTAATTAATAAAATCACAGAATGCAGGCTCTATTTTCAGATGACACCTGCAGTTACTAACCCAGTAGAAGGGAGCGTGGAGTCGATTTAGCTCAACCAGTTATCATGGACACCAAACCTCCAAGGATTCAACAAAGATGTGAGAGCAACTGCATTGTATTGTTATCAAAGTCTTTTTTTGGCTCTGCTAGTCTGTAGTTCACCTCATGAACACAGGAGGGCGCCCACAAATAGCAGTTGGCTAAATAAATTGAAATTGAAATTTCACGTGTAGTAATCAGTACCAGCAATTTTAGGATCTGTACTCTATGATGTCAATGGTATATGAATGAATCACAAAACATATCCATATATATTATATGGATAACTGTGTTAACAGAATTTTTCACTTCAAACTCATGAAGTCATTTTTTTTATTTAGGGAAAGGTTAGAGTGAGTTGTTCCTTTAGGAATAAGAAGACAATTCTTTTATTGTTAAAAAACATTAATTCAGACAAAGAAAATATCTTCTAATTTAGGTTTAAAGTACATCATGTTATGCTACCCTATGACACTTTTATTTATGTCCACCAGATGGCAGAAGACCATACAGCCAGCTTCAACGTGAGCTGTTCACACAATCATTACAGAAAGAGAACTGCCTCATACTCTAGTCTAATGAGTCCTAAATCCATTTTTAGATGGTGAAAGTGATTCTGGACAATATAATTTGTAGACTTTGTCCTCCTAATCAATTTCACTTTTTGGAGAGAATGATTTAAAGAAAACTATATTCTTCAAGATGAAAACATTTAAAAATTCATTAGCTTTATGCATATACACAAAACATAACAATCTGTTGAGAAAGATATAAAATTATTAATTGAGAAAAATCCAAAGGACTATAGTCTAAATAACACAAACTAATTTGGATGGATGTCTAGGTTCATCGAACCTTATAGTAGTAGCAATTTGAAAGTGCTTAAAATTTTAACAATCGATATTTTTCTTACTTCTTTGCCAGCAGTTTCATTCCTTACCTTCTTCCTTACAAGTCTTTAAGAGTTTCTTGGTTATTTCATAATATTCTGATCTTATATTTTAATTATGAATTTATTTGTAAATCATTTCTTTTATTAATAATCAATAATTTATTAATATATCATAAATCTGCAATGAAGTCTTATTGTTTGGTTGTTAAAACACAGAATTTTATGGGGAAAATATATGTACTTCAGAATGAGTTAAAGAGAAAAACCTCTACTTCCACCTGTGTTCTATGATCTTGTCAAAAGTTTGTCCTATAAGATAGAACTCGTCTTTTAAATATCGATCTAATTTATTCCATGTATACTAGTTGGTGTTCAAACATAAATCTGGGTAATAAGTAGTAGAGAAGTGACTGATATGCACTAAAATTTTCATCTTTTCCTTTATTTCTTATTGAAATAGTCCGATTATCTTATTAAGACAGTTTAAATTCTTTTTTGGGGGGTACCGGAGATAGAACTCAGGTCCTTGCGCTTGTGCAGCAGGCAGCAAAACCACTGAGCTAAATCCCCGGCCCTGGACAGTATAAATTCTATACAGCATATTGTCTGTATTGACAGTCAAGGAGGGTTTCCTGATCAATATGTACTTAGATGCAAAGTACAAGCTACCATAGAATAAGATGGTAACGAATGTATGGTGAGTTCAGAACTCTGTTGAGGTTTCACTCCTTCTTCAGGACTATATCTTACATTCTGATTTCTTTCCTGAACTAAGTGTGATCTGGGTCACAGTTCATTCTCCAGGGGACCCTGGCCAAGAAGGAGGACCTGGTTCCTGCAGGCCACTGGCTATGAGTCAGGTTTTGACACATCTCAGGGCCCATGTCAAATCATACAGAGTGCAAGAACAAGTTTCAGTACCGTGAACATGCAAAAGATCCTGCAAAGCTGTCCTTTATCAGAGAGCTATAGATGTTCTGGCTTTAAAACATTTTCAACATTCCACCATCTTCTGCTTGTTTCAGGCACTCCTTACTTGGTCTCAGCACTCTTGAAATATAATGCAGAAGGTGCTGTTCTTCCCTGTAGGAAGCTCATTCCTGTGATTGCTTTATAACTTTTAAAATCAGTAAGGTCTAAAATATAATGGATGCCTTTAGTTTTCAAATTCTGAACTTCTTTCATAGAGGAATGCACAACAAACTGGAAAAAATAATCTGCTACTTAGATCAAATTAATTAGTGCTTGTCAAAATTAAACATATTTCCCAAAGTTGCAAAAGCTTTACAAACTTTTGGCTGGCATAAGCACCATGCTTACCATTTGTCCTCTTATTATTCTCATGAAGAAAGAATACCTAGCACATAGGAACACATATTATTTGTGGAAAAAGTACCAAAAGATTAAGACTTGTCATGAAGAAAAAGGAAAAAAGAGCAGAGGAAAAAGAAAAAAAAGAAAAGACATGAAAAGGAAAAGCATGAATTCCTTGGCTGACACAAATCCGTCTGTTAATCAGGAAAGATGATATGATGGCCAAGCGGGTATGAGCTCCCTTTGCCTTTCTTGCTCTGAGCTGCCTCCAGGAAGAAGGTGTAGCCTGAGTGCCCTGTATTATGACCAAAAATGTGGATAGACAGGAAAAGACAGGGAGGTGGTTCTTAGGAGTGGCAGAGAAAATGTCATAATTGCCTGAGACTATACTACGTTTGACTCAGCTATTTCCCACTAATTTGCAGTTCATAATTGGTGAGTAAATACAGCTCAGTACAAAAGTACTTCTAAATCCACCATATCCTTATTTGAGGTTTATGAGCTTCATTTAAAAAATATTAAGATAAGTAACTTAATACCTACTCTGAGAGAAGCTTAAAGATGCAGAGACCCAGAGGACAAACTACAAGGTTATGGTTTCTTCTCAGGAGTGTTGGGCCTTAGTAAAGCTAATTTAAACATTGACACAAATGTTCAATATAATAATTGGGAAAACTCTATCGCTGTGTAGTACTCCTGAATGATAACGCTTTCAAATTCTACCTACTTCACAATCTTCTCCAAGGACAGGGTAACTTTCTCAATTCAATTTTTAATGCAGAATCTTCTAAGAAGTGAATAATCTTCATTCCATTTTTCTGACATTTATATACAAGTGACCTTAACAAATGCTATTTACAACTACTGACCTTCAAACAGGTAAGTCTACTAATATATAATTCATCATGATACTTTTCAGAAACAGTAGTAAATTTCTTGTAGTTCAAGTACGCTATGGCACAAAGACACTTCTATCTTGGTGTACCTTGAAAAGATTTTATATTTTATTACCTTTTTCAAAAAGTTTGTATTAAATACAACAGAGAGATAACAAATGAGATCTGAAGTGCATCTATAATGCTACTTCACAATTTTAAAATGCCTTAACCTTGGAAACCTTGAATAGTACTCCATGCTCACTGTGATTTCTTGCCTCTCTGTGTACATATCCATAATACTAGTGATGAGTCTGGTACACATTATGTCCAAGACACTACAATACTTTGGCAACTTTAGCTTATTTAAACCTAACAACAAACCTATAAAATGACCATTGTGAATTTTCCTTTTCATAGATGAAGAAACTGAAGACCAGAGAGATTAATAACTTGACAATTTTATACTAGTAAGGACTGCTGCTGGAATTGGTTTGATAGGAAAAGTGCACCAAGCTTTAAAGCCCAAGCTTTCTTTCTGCCATGCTTCAATAGGCCCTTACGTTTTAGGAGAACCTCAAATGTGTTAAGAGGGCAGCCTGAAAGCATATAGTGCTCAGGATGAAGCTGAATTTCACTTGGTTTACACTCTGGCCATGTTTGTACTGTTATTCACATGCAGTACTCATTACTTAAAAGATAGTTTTCACTAACTCCTTCAAAACGGTGCTATTAAATTCTATGATTCTTAGAAGTGATGATATCCATTTCGTGATATGAAAAGAAATACCATTCTAAAAGACAGTATCTCTCTAAAAAAAAGGAAAAATAGAGGATTGTATATAGTGAAATATATATTTATTTAAAACATTTATTTAATGCCTGCTGTGAATACAAAACTGAATAAGGTCAGGCCTCTAACCTCATTGTGTGGACACAGAAATACAGATCAAAAATGGTAATTATTTGGAACATGTATTACAAAATACATTTTTCAACAATGCATTTATTAAGAGCAAAATTCTTATAATTTTCATGCAAGCTCTCCTCTCTTGGTCAAAATGAGTATGTTAAATATTTATAAAAGTAAAATATATAATATAGATATATATACATTGCATGTATGAAACTGAGGTACTAGTTTAATAAACTTTGACTGAACAATGGAATACTACATAAAAATTTGAAAAGCTATGTGAAAGGTACATTTAGAGCACAATGTTACAAAAAGTCAATAAACATACATGTGGTATATAACCTCTTGTTTGTAAGATATGACAAAATTTTTAATTTAAGAGAAAGGCATGGAAAGATATTCACCACAATCCTCATAGTGGTTCTGTCTGACATAAGGAACTTCTATTTTCTTCTGTATGCTTATCTATATTTTATGTTTCTGTAAAAAAAATTTACTTTTGGTTTAAATTTAATGAAGAATAAATCCTGAACATAAATTCGATCCTCAACTCTAATTATCAAATTACTTTCCAAAAACCAGTATGTTTACTAAGAAAAGAACTAGAACAGGATGATGCACAAGATAAATGAGAGAAAGTGTTTATTGAACACAAACACTTATGATAAGAAAAGCATGAACTGGCAGGGTAAGGTGGCACATGCCTGTAATCCTAGCACTTGGGAGGCGGAGTCAGGAGGATTGCCACAAGTTTGAAGCCAGCCTGGACTACATAGTGAGGTCAAAGTTGCTCTGAACTACATAATAAGACCTTGTCTCAAAAAAAAAAAAAAAAAAAAGCATGAATTGTTCCAGCATGTGAACGAAAATTTAAAAATTTTAAGCAGATTCACAACTTCTCTCTTTTTTTTTTTACTGCAAGTAAAAAGCAAGTAGTTCACTTTTCCTTTTTTCAGTAAATGCAGACTATTATACAATGGGGATCTGTAAAAATACTATGTAATAATCTTGATATGCTAAAAGTTCATTATGCTAAATTATAATTTAACTGAATGTTAACAGAGTTAAAATGAAAGTGAATTATTTAGCTATTTCCCTTCTCTCAGTAAAAATGAATAAACTACTTCACAACCATTTTATTGTGACAGTGACTTTCTGTTTTTAAAATTAGTCTTTCTTCCCTAGGAACCATCTTTAATTGTGAATAGGATTTGTATGCTGTACTATACAGTCTTCTGAAGACTCTGAAAGTTTTTAATTATTTAAAGATAACATAAAAGCTCTTCTTAATTCTAAAGGCTAAGTAATAAGTAAGCCTGGACTCATTCCTTAATCCATTCCTTTGTTCCTCGTTCATCAAGGGGTCAAAGGGCCTAGCAGACAGGTACTTCATTAGGTGCGAGAGACAATACTGAGATCAATCTGATAGTAGCATAAAAGTAAGGCAGGCACATAAATGCCTCTGAAGCAAGGCAAGAAAAAGGACAAGGACCCTCACTACAGGTAAGGGACAATGACGGTTCAGCAGAAAAGAATACTTGCAGAGATGAAAAATGTAGACGACCTCTGAAATATGACTCATATTAAATCAAAATGATAGCTGGCTGAATGTTTCACTGTATAGATAAGACTCATCCAACTGACATAATATGTTTTCTAACATACAAATTTCATTACAAATCCAAAAGTTAAATGCTAAAGCTTTAAAAAATTATGAATAAGCATTCAAGTCTATGAAACCATTAAAAAAGGTGTTCTTTATAACTTCCAGCCTCTCTGGATGAGGGGAAGCATGTCTTGGTACATGGAGGACCCTTTGATTGCGGGGCTCACTGGAATGGGGATGGGCAGGCCAGGTATAAGGACCTGGGCTGAGCTAGTTCTTCCACCTTGGAAAGACAGGAAGACTGGGGTAGGGTGACAGTAGCAGCTGAGACTCTGCCAGAGAGACTCGTCAGAGCAAGGGCAGAAAGATCTGAGAGCTCCAGGCCTAGCAATGGAGAGTGCAGAAGAGACGGACTTCTGCTTATGCAATTTCATAATAATGATGATCATTAAGTACAAAAACTTCAATAACAACTAGAATTAAAGCTCTTGAACACTTCCTTTTGTCTGAAGGATATGCAATATAAAGGAGTAACACTGAGCAATATTTTCTAAATTGTATGCAGATGTTTCAGTGAGAGGCTGAATTTTGTATCCCCTCCCTTCCCCTACACTCTATAAATCTTGTCACAATACAACCATCCCAAACTGGACTGTCTTGAAGATGCTGGGGAGACACTGTGTCTAGGAATAGGCACACTGCCAAACAGCCTGGGGATATGCATTTTTATTGTAAAAATTTATTTATAAAAATTTTCATTTGTAAGTCCTTTCCATTTAAATGAGTGAATCTATTTTGAATAGCTTTTTAACCCCCCCCCCAGTTGGCTAGGCCATTTTAATTATTTTGGAAATAAACCACAGATAAATAGGCAATAAATAATTATTACTCTAACAGTCATAGCAGTGTTGCTGCAGGGATATGAAATTCTGTGACAAGTGAGGCATGTGGCCTATGGGAGTAAGATTGATTGCTATGAGTTCCATTCAACAAAATTGGTTTCCCTCCTTCATGGGGCCCAACATATATTTATGTAACTCAAAAGACCAAGGAGTTTACAAAGTATTGTTCCTCTGTCTGACCTTAGGATAAACAAAACACTTGAAAGCCAGGACTATTCTTTTAAATTTCATTTCTTTACAGTCATTAGCTTTTACTTTAAAATTACATAAGCTGAAATTATGTTTCTTTATAAGTATAAAGCATAGTAGTGTGAACACTATAAGATTTTAAAATCAGGGACACGTGTGTTCAAACACTGACTCTGTCCCCTTCCAGTTGTGTCAATTGGAGCAAATTACTTAACATCAGGTCCCAAACTGTAAAATGAAAAATATGAGCCTAATTTCATAAAATGAGTAAAGTAAGGTTTAAGTAAAATAATCCATGGTTTGATGCCTAGGAAAGTCACATAATACATGGTAGCTATTATAGTCTTTTTAATTCCCTTTACAACTTTGAGCCCTTAACACTAACTATGAAAACAACAATGATCCACATTAACTCAGGACTATGTATATATTTACACATTACACAGTACAGGGAGCACCCATCAAGCAAGCTGATATGTTTTTATTGTAGGAAAATGGATTCTTTTGGACATTAAGTGAATATTCAGTGAATGAAAGCTTTATTTTAGCTCAGCAACAGAGGTAAAGAGAAAAAAGACAATGACTCCCTTCGTGGAACTCAGTCTGTGGGGAGGAGACAAGTACACAGGCAACTATCATGGTAAAATGACCATGCAATTTGGATGCAGAGAATACAGGAGTCCCTGGGCACACTGGAGAAGTGCATATGAGTATTATTCATCTTTTACTCTACACAACTGGTGCCTACTTGAATGTACATCCTTAGGCCTGGGCCAGAGCCAGATAGGGTGGGGTGGCAGGGTAGGGTCAGAGATGGTCTCCCTGTGGAAACGATGCTTGGCTTGGATCTTGAAGAATGAGGAGGAAGCAAGCAACTGAAGACAGCAGGGAAGAACATGCCACTAATAGGAAACAACATTTTTTTCTTTCTTTCTTTCTTTCTTTTTTTTTGAGACAGAGTCTTGCTTTGGGCTCACAGTGCAGCCCAGGCTCACCTTCAACTTGCAACAACCCCCCTGCTTCGGTTTCCAGAGTGCTGGGATTACAGGCATACACCACCACTCCCACTAGAAACAGCATTTTAAATGTAAGCTGGGAGAACATGGCTTTCCGTCCTTAGGGAACCTCATGGAGTTAGGATGAGAGAAGGAAGCTAGTTGGGGAGAAGTACGTGCTAAGATGAGTAGGCACTAAACAGGACCTACCGCACAATGACAAGTAGTTTTGATTTTATTCTAAAAGAAAGGAGGAGCCAATGAAGAGTTTTAGTAAAATATAAAATTTTGTATACACATGTGTATGCACATGGCAAAAAGGAATCCTATTTGTTTATTTTGTTATTTAGCTTATCATATTTTGGAAGAGGTGATTAAATCAATTTTGCTTTTTTGTAATCAATCGTCTAGTATTTACCAGACAGGATATATAGTATTTAGTATTGTGGGTAGAAATATAATTAAATTTCCTCACTTTGGGGCAATTTAATTTGAAATTTAATGTCACATTAAATGTGGTTATTCATCATTGTCATCTTCATCGCTATTTATTTTTGTTAAAGGACAAACAATTCTCACATACATCACATTAAAACAATATAAATATGCAGTTTTAATGCCTCATCTTCAAAAGAAGTTAATTATTAAATTAAAATTATACATGGAAAAAAATGCAGTGGAGGACTGAGATCGAAGAAGCCCATCCAGTTGGATAACCTTTCCGTCCCCGTAGCAAAGGCCCCTGGCGAGTGTTTCTGTCATGAACCATACAAACTCATTTTAAAGGAAAGGGGGCAAGCAGCAGATGCATGTGACTGTGACCTCTGAACACTGGAAAATGTTCTGAGTGCTGTTTGAGCTTCAAAAGGCTCATGGGAAACTCCAGAGGCTCCACCACAGCCAGCATCATCAACTTCGGCTGTGTCTGACAAATACATATTTCTTTCCCTCCAAAGAAAGAAACTAGGAGGAAGACCCACTTTTATCCATTAATAATTCAGTGTATTTGTTTTCAAGACATTTTAGGTTGTAAGCTTTTCCCTGGAAGCTGGCAACCCAAAGATGAGCACTTTAAAATCCAAATCACACATCAAGACTCAGCTCCAACGTGGTTGTCCCATGGAGGGCCCTGGCCACCCCAGTTGGAAGTGATCTCCCCACATTCTGAACACCTTGGCATCTGCTTCATTACTCTTACAACTTTTAGACCAGGAAGATTCTGTGAAGTGAATTTGGAGAGGTATATGTGGCTTTCCTGTTTATTACTGCATGTTTTGGAAAAATTGCCTTCCTTTACAGAATGTCTGCTTTTCTCTTTTGTAAAATGGGGTTACTCATACAAGGAGAAAAGGCTTTTTCTAGTTGACATTTGATAGATGGTAAATGTGGTAACTGAGATTAAGAAAGGTTAAAGAACTTACCTAAAGCTATAAAATCAAAATATTCCTAGAACTCTAAGTCCTATATATTTTCCCTCATACAAAAATTGCCATTGACACTGAATCTGTAGACTCGTAGAAAAGTTATATTTCAATACATACCTGCTTCATGAATCTCTTCCTTTCCAGTGTATGAGGAAAACACCTGCCTAGAGAATTTGTATTGCTGTTCTCGAAAATTGTTCTGTAAGTAGTCCATCAACATGACATAGCCAGACTGCTGCATTGTAAGAACTTCACAAAACACAGCCAACTGGAAAGAAGATCAAATAATTTACATGTCTACTTTGAAGGCAACAGCAAATGCTTTAAAATAGATACCCTGTAGTAAAGAAAATTATTCCTTTAAAATTGATTTAAGTACTTCATTTATGTGAATTTCCAAGATTACCTGGCTTTCAGAGATGCTAACTGTATCTTTAAAAACAATCCATTCAACGGTGTCAGTGCAAGGAGGAGATGTCAGTGAGCCATTGTAAATGTAATACTTGTCAGTGGAGTTTGGCAGAAGGTTCAGCAAAGTGAATGGATCTAAGGCAGCCTGCTTCCCTACAAAGTAATAATACATATCTCAGCTGGAATTCCAACACTGGAACTGAGCTATTCAAATAGTCTATGAAACAGAGATGCATGCTTTATTATATATTTAATCAGAACTGAAATTTTAGGAACATTCTACGTATATAGAAAAATGATGTTTGACATACTCCAAATTATCTTAAATATATCACTATATAATGTTAGATGCCTTATCTTTGCAACACAATGCTGAAGAGGATTTTTATACTATAAAAAGATATTTAGAAATCATATGATCAAATAGGCTATACATGTGTAAATACTGAATAGTTTCTCTAGTGTGAGAAACTGAAAGTGTAAATAAGGACTAAAAGGTATAAAAGATAATGTGAAATAGGAAGAAAAGGGGCAAAGGGGAAGGGGAAGTGGGAAGGGTAGGGGAAAGGAAAGAAGGGAATGGAATTAATATGAGAAAATGAAAAAAATGGAAACAAAGTCTTTGTAAATAGGGAGGGATGGAGGGGTTGAAGGGAGGGCAGGGAAATGGGGAAAAAATAAGAACCAAGAGAGTGTGTAAAGGTACATATCTCCAATGGGGAATGTCATTATATTGTACACCTAAAGTGTACCAACAAAAGGATATACAAAAAAAAAAGAAATCATATGATCATCTCAATAGCTACCATTTAGTCTTTCGTAAGTTTCAAGCCTGGTTTATGAAAAGCAAAAACAAAACCTTATTCTGGCGAAGATTATCTTCAAAAGCCTAAAATGAAGATTATATTTAAGGATAACTTATTGGAAGCTTTTTTCTCAGAAAATCAAGAATGAGACAAAGATGTTTTGCTACTACAACTTGTATTTAACATTGAACTGTAGAGTCAACTGGGCCAGTGCAATTATGTAAGCAAAAGAAAGAAAACTCATAAAGACTGTATAGGAATAAATGACACCATGATGATTTATTTGGAAATAACATGGCTGTGTGAGTAAACTATTGAAAAAAATTTATAAATCATTAGAATTATCAAGTGGATTTAACAAAGTCATTGCATATAAGAGCAATATAGAAAAATCAATTGCATTTTTATGTACCACTATGAAACAGAAAATGAAAAATAAAGTAATTTGACATAAAATCACAACAAAATATCAAATACTTAAAAGTAAATTGAATAAAAAATGTTAAAATATCTATTTTGAAAACCTTTCTTGAGAGAATTAAATGAAACCTTTAAAAAGGTGAGAAATACCATGTTCATGGGTTTAAAGATTTAGTGGTGTAGAAGGGATTGGTTTTCCCCAAATTGACTTCTGAATACAATAACATCTTATCTAAAACCATAAAAGGGCATGTGTGTGGTTGTGTGTCTGTATGTGTGCAAGTGTGTGTAATTGGCATGGTGATTGTGAAATTTAAATGGAAATGCAAGAAAAAGTTAAGAGAATTTTGAAAAATAAAAAGGCTGGAGAACTTTTATTACCAGATAAGAATTTCCATCATGCAGGGCTGTAGAAATCATGATACTGAGGTGTTTGGGCAAAGATAGAGAACAGCAGAAGCGTATATGGCCACCTGATTTACAATGGAAAAGTTACTAGGTAGAGTGGAATAGATGGACTTTTCAATAAACAGTGCTATATTGATTGGCTCTCCTTATGAAAAAAAAGTGAATTTTGACTCCCTATTTCAGATTCTAAGAACAAATCAATTATAAATAGCTTATCGACTTAAAAGTGAATAGAAAAATAACACTTTCAGAGAAAAACAATGAAAATTGTCTTTATAATATTAAGGTAGGCTGAATTTTCTGAAATGGCACACAAAAACATTACTCGTAGAAAGAAAAATGATAAATTTTAGTACATGATCATCAAAACAATCACTACTAGAGAGTAAAAAGGCAATTTAAAGAGTAGAAAATATATTCTACATACAATATATACTTACACATTTATATTTACATACAGATATATCTCATCTATTGCAAATAAATTTATTACAAATATATCTATTGCATATACAGCAAATGTATGGCATACATATATATAAACATACATACATATATACACATACACACACGTACGTGTGTGTAGTATATGTGTTCTTGTATATGAACTTGCATCCAGATTAGAGAATTCCTACAGAAAAATTGATAGAGCTTTCCTACGTGGGCTATCTGGCTTCAGATCCCTAAAACAATCTGAGTATATCTGTCTTCTTGAATAGTCCTATTTTAATTTTTTCATCTTTCCAACAGTGTTGGGCAACAGCACCATCTATCAGCCTCCAGCTCCCTTATCAGCCCTCACTCATACAAGTATCAGTTTACTTACTAGTAAGGTCTATCTCACTCATGTTTGGATCCTCCTACCTACCCAGCCCAGTGCGTATCGACTGTCCAGGAGACTTAGGTCATTACAAAATAATTCCTGAAGCCAGTCAATCTAGTCACTGTATTGAGCAGCAGTTTTACCCTTGTTAGAGTCACCTGGGGAGCTCTACAATAATGCCAATGCCCCAGACATTGCCCTAAATCACTTGAATTAAAAGCTGTAGCAGTAGGGCCTGGGCATCTGCATTTCTACAGCAACCCCAGGTGATGCAAATGTGCAGCCAGGGTTGAAAATCCCAAATAAAATGAAGATTTGCAAGGTTTTTTTTACTTTTGAATCATGCTTTTAACAGGTACTATTAAGAATTAAAGGTAGAGATAACTGCTTCTAGTCTGAATTAAACAATGAATCTTAGGAACAGAAACTTATTTGAATTGACAGAGTTGGGTAGACACAATATAAATCTAGTATTAAGTCATTAGAAAGTTCAAATTATGTTTATTTAGTGGATTAATTAGTAACTTCTAAAATATGTTCTCTTCTGTTCAAATGTTAAGATTATCAAAATCAGAATGGAAGTCAAGTTTTCAGGAATTGAGGTGAATATTTTTGATCTGTGAATATTTTCCAGTTTTAGGTTCATGTTATTAATATCTGACATTTTTGTTACTAAATAATTTCCTTCTTAATTGTTAATGGACTGCAATTGTTCCTTTTTCGGCTGAAGACAAAATTCATCTTACAAATGCCTCGTGGAAATGGGAGTACAGAAAATGCTAAGTAAATAAGGAAGCAGAAATTGACTCGCTGCTGAATTAGGCAGGAAATGACTGATGCCAGGATAGCTGGAGCCCAGGAAAGGGAGAGCAGAGTGAGACTCAAAAAGGTTGTGAAGTAGAGAATGTTCTTAAAATGCAGAAAGTAATTCGAGGGGGAAAAAGTTGGGGAAATAAAAAGAGAGATCTCATTTCTTCTTCCTTCTCCTCAGTATAGAATCCATTCTTCCTGTCTCTGAACCTCAATAGCAATCATCTAGTCTCCCTTATGGACATGTTGACAATTTCATAGTGTTTCAAATACTTGTCATAAATTTCTGTCTCAGATATCACAAAAATTTTCAATTATAGTAGTGCTTTTCAATTGCACCATCATATTCTGAGAAAACTGGATTATGGTTGTGTGTGTGTGTGTGTGTTTTGGGAAGAGAGAAAAAACACAAAAAAACAAACCAACAAGGTTCATCTGAATAGCCACACAAGAGAAACACATTCGAGCCAATGCTGCTCTCTGGTTACAGTTGTTCATTCGAGCCATCACTCTTCACTTAAACTGACTGGTGATTAACAAACCTACTGGTCAGATGCTACTATGGGGAGGCTGATGGTGGGAGGAGAAAAATCGGGAAGGAGAGAAACAGGGAGAAAAGGCACAATAACGATAAACATTAGGGAAGAACCGCTGAGGTCACATCAAAACTGCTTGTGAGGGTTTTTAAATATACAAATTTATGGGCTGCATTTGAGATTCAGAAAGCACTATAAAGCATTCTGATGAGAACACCCACTTGAGAATCACTGCTAATGTTACATGGGTGTTTCTCTTTGCAACTAGACTGATTTCATCTAACATTTCTCTTTTTTTTGGTGGATGCTGCTTGGAGAATATAAAATATTATTTTTGTTATCACTGAAAATCACCATTATTCTTTCCACTCCATGGTCAGAAAAATGCTGAGCACAGAATAGGCATGGTGGGAGAAAGGACAAATATAGGAAACGAACAAGCAGTTCACATTATAAGGCAAATTTTATAATTGGAATTATGGTTGCAATGTGTTATGCATTGTTTTATGGATAACTCACATTACATGGAGAATATAGAGCAGGATTTGAAAGTTGGACTGTGCTTCCAGAATCTGTCTAAAGACAAGAACTGCCTTCAATCCCCAAGGTTCACTGCAGCAAAGGCTGGTAGCTAACACTGGGAAATTACCAATCTATGTGTACTAAGGGATCTTTTAGACTTGGAATTAGGACTACTTTTAATTCCAGAACTATGAAAATAGAAATGTTTAACTTTAGAAAGACTTATCTTTAGTTTGAACAGGTCATATCTAATAAGGATTGAAATCAGATTGGCAAGTATTTCATGTGTGTTCTGAAACAAAACTAATATAAATGTCAGTATAGTGGAACAAACTTTGTAAACGGAGTAGGATGTTAAGTCCTGTACCTCTGCCTGACATCTGCATAGCCTTGGTGTCCTTGATGAGTCTACTGAAATATTAAAAATCCAGAGAGAAGGAGCTGACAGACATGGAAGATTTTGGTCTTTGTTAAAAGAAGAGGTGGGAAGTTGGTGCAGAGTTAGGTGGACAGAGAACAAGCTAGTATGCTTTCATCCAGTTCAAGACACTATTTGTGCTGCTTCCACATTAAGAGCGAGGATATAGGCAGACTGTTTTTAGGGAATCCAGATGTTCAGGGACAGTATGATGTGGCAGCTATGATTCTAATGAATCATCTCCTTCAGTGGCTTGCAGACAGTACTGTAGATATTAAAACAGAAACTTTGGTGAAATAGCATAGGTAAATTTATTCTTAGGAGCACATTTTTTGAACCCCTGCCCCCCCCCCAAATAGCTGAAGAAGCCTTGAAAGAAAGTGGAGAAGGTCCCACAGTTATATGAGTCAGGGTTAACAACTCAGTTTTAACACCACTTTTGTAGTGGTCACAGGCTGGTTCAAAGCATGGGAATATTCAGGATTCGTATTTTTATATATTTTTTAAGAAAGTGTTGGAATTCAAGCTAGCTGCCTTTTTTTCAGTCTGGATAGTATACACTTCCCGACTCAGTGAGGAAAATTAAGTGTTGCTTAAGGTATTCAATGTTAACTTTTGCAATCTAGGTGGATGGAAGATGTTAGTTTCATCTTTCATTCGATTACATCTTTCAAAACATAAAAGAAAAAGAAAAATGCAGGAGTTTACCTTTCCTGACTTCTGAAAAGTTTGGCCAATTCAAATCCTCACATGTAATGGACAAAGAAGAATTAATCCTAGGGCAGGCTTCTGCTTTCAAGAAAAGGATCTGCATGAGTCTTTTTCTGATTTCAAATCTTTCAGCTCCCCAGGGAGGAATAATCCTCATTTTATTGATAATAGAGGGCAGCAATAATACTATTTGTGTGAGTGCTTAATAAAAATAAAATAACAGTAAGAACAGGTTTGCAGTCTATTGTCAAAAGCATTTGCCATGACAAATCACAAAATCCATGAGATGGGAGGCAGAACAAGATCACAGAATATTGCATTTTTAAAATGTAAGCATTCACCTTCTTGCAAGAATCTTTTCTCCCATTATGAGTGAAATGAACAATTTATCAAGAAAACCACCAGTAAATAAGTTTAACTTGAGTAGCAATTGCCTTTTTACCTTAAAATATGATTTTTATAAAACCAATTGGTTTTATATTGGAAATTAGAATCTTTAAGGAATGTATACTGCAGAGACAGAATAGATAAATACATTTTAAACGTATAATGTAATTTTCAAGAATAAATTTAAAAAATATCAATTTTCTACTTATACTAATATTTTATGATTTTTGTATTGCAGTTTTTGGTAAATTATCCTTTAGGTAGTGGGAAATGTTATCAACTGTTAAGTATGGAAAATGAGAGATTGTTCCTCTTTAAAAATGTATTTCTGAAAAGTGATCTTTTTGTATTTTATTGTAAAAAGTCATATGCATCAAATAGAATATTTTAAATTTGGGTCCCATTTTATTTTTATTTTGTTTAATTGTTGCACATTTTGTGGGCATTATAGTTGCAAATATCTACTGTTTTGACCATATGGCATTTAATTGGTGAATTGTCCATGTAGCTATCATTTTTAATGTTGATGATATTATAAGAAAGTGAGTTAAAAACAAGCATCTAGGTTTCTTGTACTGAAAACACAAAGGACTTATTGGTATCTCTATTAGTCAGGGTTCTCCAAAGAAAAAGAATAAATAGGACATAGACGGACGACAGATAGACAGATAGATAGATACATAGATAGATACATAGATACATAGATAGATGAATGGATGAGAGAGGATTTATTGTGGGAATTGGCTCGGGATTTATGGAGGCTGAAAAAAAAACACTACGTGCTGTCTGAAAGCTGCAGAAGCAAGAAAGCCAGTTGTATTATTCAGTATAAGTGTGAAGGTCTAAGAACCAGAGAGGAACTCATGAAAGCAAAATCCTGAAGAAAGATACTTCTCTAAGATTCTTCCCTAAGAAGCTTACCAAAACGACTGACACTCTCCACCCCATCAATGATCGCTTTGTAATCCAAATTTTCTTCTATTCCAACCTGTCAGAGAAGAATAGCATTCTAAAAACAGGATAAAACCATTGATAAACTGTTTAATACAAATGTAAAGATTAATGAATTCCATTTTGAATGTCAAAAATGATGTGTCCCAAACACATACTTTCCTTTTATAGCCAGATAAAAATAAGACAAAAATCATATAGCTCTTACATTTATACTAGAAAAAATAAAATTTGAAATGTTGATTTCCAGACACTGCTATATAATTAATACACTTTGCCTGTAAAAATGAACAAATCTGCACATTTGCAGATCAGTTTGGTCCAGTTGAAAGAAACCCACCCTATTAATGAGTCTGAGTCCCCTTCCAAACATACCAGCCAAGATCAGCTTTTTTTGAAAATGATCACCAGTTGCCATTGTGGTTGTGAGTTCTTCCACTTGTAACAAAGTATGGCATGATATTTCACATCAATATTCCATGGAATTTTTTAAGGAATTAAGTTAGTTCTAAATCTTTATGTGATGATTACCTCAAATAAAATGGACAAAGCTCTTAACCTCCCTTTTCCTTTAATTGCTTCCTCAAAACTTGAAAATCGGTCCATATCAAAGCAGTAGATTTGCATCTATAAATGTAACAATGATAGCTTTGTTACATACAAAAGCATCACCAAAGTAGGCAAAGAGACAATAAAATAAACAACAATAAATTCTACTTGAAAAATTCTCTAAACTATAATTCTGTATTTTAAAAATATTTTACCAGTTACCAGTATACCAAAATACAAACTGTCCCTTATCATCCCCTAATGACACAAAGTTAGATGTATTTAGAGTAACAATTACTATTCTGATGTTCTTTTACCAATGAACATTATAGGAATAATTCACTAGAGTATTTTCAATATAAATTTATAGAAATATAAATCACAGATTATTTTAACTATTTTGCTGAATTCTTTCAAATATGAGGTTCATTACTTCTTGAGTATATAGGTTTTCATGATAGTCCAGGGTTACCACTTTTAGAAATTATCACACTGTGCTCTACTAACACTGCAATTCTCAAAGACCCTGTTCCCATCAAGAAACACCAGGAGTTTTAAGTTTATTATGTTAATTCCGCTGTCTTGCTGGGAAGTTACACTTGCTGATTTCTCCCTCAGTCCACATATATGGATGTAACCACCTCTATTCCTACTGATAACTTGGTGCTCCTCAGGTTATAGGTTTTCATTTCAAGTAACAGAGCTGGGTAACTGTATAGTAAACTAAACCTAAAGGTAAGAGCAGACATTTTCTAAGACTTTTTTTTTTTGGTGCTGGGGATCGAACTCAGGACCTTGTGCTTTCGAGGCAGCTGGAGGCACCACTGAGCTAAATCCCCAGCCCTTCTAAAGCTCTTTAAGGGTGGTTATTACTTTGAGGAGAGAAATTCTATATGAAGGAGAAAGAGGATGGCAACCATTTCTGCCATGGGAGAGTCACCAAAGCCTTTGCAGAGAGGGGGTTTCTAAACTGACCCTTCCCCATGGCAGCTATCAACCATTTGAAAAGGCAGAGGAGATGGCTGCGTGTTCACACCACAGGGAAAAGCCAGGGAAAGGTCTATAGCAAAACAATGAAAGTGTGAGGAATGGAAAAACCATCTCTTGTGATTTCAGCTGAGCCAATGTGAGAGAGAAGAGAAGAAAAACGAGGCAGGAGAGGGAGGCAGGGGCCACACCAAGGAGGATTACGAGGTTGCCCCAGCAGACTAGGGTTGAAGGCAAGGGAAGTCACTGAGGACCTTCAGTTAATACAGTAAGGAGGGGCTGGGGTGGAGCAGGGATGGACTGAAGGAGCTGAAACTGGAGAGAGACCAGTTACAGTGACACTTAACGATCTACGTAAGGAGCAATGGCGGTGTGGATTGTTTTCTGTCTTCCCACAGCATTTATTGGGAGAATTAAGAAGTCTTTATCCTGCAATGTATAAGATCAGGAAAAAAAAAAAAGAGCAAGTCAAGAACACTCCTTGGGGTTCCCGATTGCACAATCAAATGGAAAGTACTTTCAAAATAAACAGCAAACAAACAGCTCATCTGAGAGACAAGTTGAGAAGCTTTGGAAATACAAAAACAATGAAGTTTAGTGAACAAATTCTTTAGTATTGGTTTTGATTGTTCAGGCCCTTTGTTGTTCATTGAATTTTTAAAAAACTTGTACCTTTGTTTAAATAGATAATATTGTGAGAAAGCAAAACTCTCTAAAGTGAAATGTAAAGTGCTTAAGTGGTTGACATTATTTCATTGACAAATCAAATTTTAATAATGCAATTTTCTTTAAGATTATATTAAATACAAAAGCTCCCAAACTGTAACTCATAAATGTGAATGTGCTAATCCACACTTTAAAAAAAAAGAATTAAAAAAAAAAATTAGACCTCCCAAATGTAAAGACTCAATCCAAAAATGGGCATCTGAAATGAACAGACATTTCTCAGACAAAGAAGTAGAAATGCCAAATAAACATATGAAAAAATGTTCAACATCACTGGTCATTCAAGAGATGCAAATGAAAACAATGCTGAAATTCCACCTCACCCCAGAAAGAATGGCTGCTATCATGAAATCAACCAATAACAAATGCTGGCCTGGCCGGGCTGTGGAGAAAGAGGAACCCTGCTCCACTGCTGGTGGGAGTGTAGACTGGTGCAACCATAGTGGAAATCACTATAGAGATACCTCAAAGAAGTAGGACTGGAAGTCCCATTTGACCCAGCTATTCCCCTGCTGGGGATCTTCCCCAAAGCATTAAATGAATCATACCACAGTGATATATGTGCACCCATGTTCATAGCAGCACTGTTTGTGATAGCTACAACTTGGGAACAGCCCAAATGCCCATCAACTGGAGACTAGATAAAGAAAAAGTGTTTTTTTTATAAAATGGAGTACTACTCAGCCATAAAAAATGAGAAATTAGAGACATTTATTGCTAAATGGATGCACATTGAGATGATACTCTTAAGTGAAATAAATAGGACACACGTGTAAATACCAAATAGTTTCTCTAGTTTGAGAAACTGAAAGTGTAAATAAGGACTAAGAGGTATAATAGATAATGTGAAACAGGAAAAAAAGAGGCAAAGGGGAAGGGGAAATGGGAGAGGTGGGGAAAAGAAAGAAGGGGATGTAATTAATATGACAAAATGGAAAAATGGAAACAAAGTCTCTGTAAATAGGGAGGGATGGAGAGGTTGAAGGGAGGGCAGGAGAAGGGTGAAAAATAAGAACCAAGAGATGTTATGTAAAAGTGCAAATTTTCAATGATGAATGTCATTGTACTTATACCTAAAATGTACCAATAAAATAAAATTTTTTTTTAAAAAAAGAATTTTTAGCCCTTTAAGAGATCATTTTTATTATTAACTAGGTCGAATAGTTTTTATTTTAATTTTTACAATTTTTATTATTAACTACTGGACTACACAGTGAGCCTGTGTCTCAAAAAAAATTTTTTTAGTCCTTATTTACACTTTCAGTTTCTAACACCAGAGAAACTATTCAGTATTTATACATGTGTGTCCTATTAATTTCTCTTAAGAGTATCGCCTCAAGGTGCATCCATTTAGCTATAAATGTCTCTAATTTCTCATTTTTGATGGCTGAGTAGTACTCCATTTTATTAAAAAACCACATTTTCTTTATCCAGTCTCCAGTTGATGGGCATTTGGGCTGTTTCCAAGTTTTAGCTATTGTGCTGCTATGAACATGGGTGCACATATATCACTGTGGTATGATTCTTTTCATTCTTTGGGGGAAGATCCCCAGCAGGGGAATAGCTGGGTCAAATGGGACTTCCAGTCCTAGTTCTCTGAGGTATCTCCATACTGATTTCCACTATGGTTGCACCAGTCTACACTCCCACCAGCAGTGGAGCAGAGTTCCTCTTTCCCCACAGCTCCGCCAGCATTTGTTATTGGCTGACTTCATGATATCAGCCATTCTTTCTGGAGTGAGGTGGAATCTCAGCATTGTTTTCATTTGCACCTCTTGAATGACTAGTGATGTTGAACATTTTTTCATATGTTTATTTGCCATTTCTACTTCTCTGTCTGAGAAATGTCTGTTCATTTCAGATGCCCATTTTCAGATTGGGTCTTTAAATTTGGGAGGTCTGATTTTTTTAAGTTCTTTATAGACTTAAGATAGTAGACCTTTGTCTGAGGAAAAGCATGTGAAGATTTTTTCCCACATTGTGGGTTGTCTCTTCACACTGCTGATGGTTTCTCTTGCTCTGCAGAAGCTTTTCAATAAGAAGAGATCCCACTTGTTGATTGTTTGTGCTAGTTCATGGGCACCTGAGGTTTTGTTCATAAAATCTTTTCCTACATCAATGTCTTCAAGAGTTGTACCTAACCTCTGTTCCAACTGGTTCAGCGTTTCTATTTTAATATTTAGATCTTTAATCCTTTTGATTTTAGTTTAGTTCATGGCAAGAAATATAGGTCTAGTTTTAATCTTTGGCAAGTTGAAGCCCAATTTGTCCAGCACCATTTATTAAAGAGGCTATCTTTCCTCCAGTGAGGGTGTTTGGCTCCTTTATCGAAGATGAGATGGCTGAGTGTGCCTGGCATTGTTTCTATAATAGATAATGTGAAATAGGAAAAAAAGGGGCAAAGGGGAAGGGGAAGTGGGAGGGGTAAGGGAAAGGAAAGAAGGGAATGGAATTAATGTGAGAAAATGGAAAAATGGAAACAAAATCCTTGTAAATAGGGAGGGATGGAGGGGTTGAAGGGAGGGCTGGGCAAGGGTGAAAAATAAGAACCAAGAGAGACTATGTAAAGGTGCAAATTTCCAAGGATGAATGTCATTATATTGCATACCTAAAATGTACCAATAAAAGAATTTAAGTAAAAAAAAAGTGATATGTCACTCTTGGAAAATGCAAGATTGCAGTATGTTTGATAATTTTAAATTTTGAGAATTTTCTGCTAATAAACCTATTACTGGAGCTATTAAAAAAATTTTTAAATGTCAATGTTAATATGCCAGGCATGGTGGCACACACCTGTGGTCTCAACATCTGGGAGGCTGAGGCACAAGGATAATTAAGTTTGAGCCTACTCTGGGAAATTTAGAAATGTAGGGAGACACCATTTCAAGAAAAAAAAAGACTGGGGATGTAGCTCAGTATTAAGGCCCTTGGTTCAGGCTCCTGGTACTCCCCCTAAAAAGTATTAATATGATAAATTTTTGGTGCAGTATACATTCAAAAACATATTTTTTACAAAACTTGTAGTTCATGATAGTGTATTTAATTATTGTTTTTTTAAACAAATATTTACACAATATTTTAAATTTATTAAGTTTATTGGCACATTTTAGGTATACTATAATCAGAGCTGCTACAAACTGAAACCATGAGAACTGAGAATAAATCATTTAAAATTCTTTTTTTGTTGTTGCTTTCGTCTTTTTGAGACAAGATCTTGCTATATATTTCAGTCTGGCGTTAAACTTGGGATGTAGTCCAGGCTAGCCTTGAACTCACAGAGATGCCTCAGTCTCCTGAGTGCTGGAATTACAGGCATGTACCACCACGCCCAGGAAAATTCTTGATAAAGTCAAACCAATTTACTTTCATGCCAATTCACACTCTCTCTCTGGATGTCTGAAATATTTATTTTTCATTATAACAATATTTATTTTTATTACATTTAAAACCCCCAATTTTCCTCATTATAATCAAAGAAATTAAGTCACAGGATTCTCTAGAATGTTGATAAAACATCTACTCATCAGATTTATGGATCACCCACTGTAGTTTGTGGCACTGTGAGTACCTTGAAATGTAAAATCAATGATGAATCTTATGCTCTTTGAGCTTAGTCTAGAAAGGAAGGCAGTTATTAACCAAGCTATCAAAATGTACCAAATTATAACTACAAATTATAAAATTTTAATTTCAAATTATATGCTAAATAAAATCTCAATGATTAAGAAAATGAAACTGAAGAAAGTGGAAATACTAACTTACCTCAAGTGGATATTTTTGTCCTTCTAAACTGTGTTCTGATCCATCAGATGACATATTGCATTTTCCCCAGTGAAAAGTTATTTTGCTTGCTTTGAACACCATTTCTGAAAGTCCTCCACTAAGACGATAGTCATTAGTGATATTAATTTCCACTACAACAGAAGAGAAGAAAAAATGATGAAATTTCTTCTAAGTGTCTGAAAATCAAAATTATAAGCATCAACTAATTTTTCCTCTTTAAGGTACCTTAGGAAAATCATTTATTTGATAAACATAAAAAAGTTATTAAGTTAGTTTGGAAGCTCAAATTTGTATTCCTGCATAACAAACTTAATATATCTTATTACCATAAATGTAAAGACAGCTTATGACCATGACTACTGTGTATCTTTGAGAGCAGAAGATAGCCATCCTCCTGTACTGGTGGTTGGTGTCCCCAGGTGACCACTCCTCCAAGGCTCCACTTCCCTCAGGTATTGGTTGGCAGTGAGGGGAGTGAGGACAGAAATAGGAACAGGGGTCTGAAAGAAAACTTTTCCTGGGAGCACTCCCATCTTCTCACTGTTAGCTGTTTCCAGTCCTTAGCACACTGTTGTTTTGCCCATCTGCTCTCTTTCCAGAACTCATTCCAGGCTCCATCAGGCCCAGAACCTGTGTCTTGGGCTGGTTCAAGGAAGGAAGGAGCCCAGCCCTACTGAAGGGGTCTTAGCCATCCCAGGTTTGAATGAACACTGAGTGGCAACATTAGAATCTTAAGCTTCCCTATGAGTCCCAGAGGAGACAGTATCTGACTACATTTTGAGAGTAATCGGCTGAATGATTTTCTTGAAAGCTTAATGCGAGACTTTGATGTCTCTCAATCAGATTTAAATAGTCTTTGTTCTACTAGTCAGAAATCACTATTGGCATTGAGGTCTGAATCTAGCATACTGGCTAGCCATCTAGACAAGTTTCCATTAATTATTGTAATAATAACCACAAGCACAATAACAATAATGATACTACTGACAGTGAACATTTATTTACTACTGAGAATGAACCATGCATTACAATATCTGCTTTACATGTATTAAATATGTACTAATCACTTGACATGTGATTCTAGAAACACAGATTGTACAGATAAGCCAATTAAGTCACAGGCAAGGTAAGTAACTTGTCTATACTGTTATTTGGACACTAATAAACTCAAGCAGCGTGGCTGAGATGTAGGTGTTTAACTACTCTGCCCTATGAAAAATAAAGCAGAGGTTATATGTTTTATATACTTTATAACATGCTTCAAAATTGTTACTGAAAATGTTGAGATTTGGGGTGATATTCTTTTATTGTTTAATTTATAATATATAGTAACTTTATTCCTTAAATGCTTACTGAATGCTTATTACATATAAGCCACTACTGTACAAAAATCTCTACTATCACGAGACTTGAAATTAAATTATTATATTTAAATATTTATAGTGCTTAAAACAGAAAAATATTCTCATGATAAAATCACTGCAACATAACTACTAGAATTTTGAATATTTTTCTAATTTAGGTCAAATGCATAGAATTGTTTTATATAACTTCTTGATATACTATTTTATTTAAAATATAGAATCAAAGATGGAAAGATACCATTTTCTGAAAATTACTTTGTTAACATATACCTTAATGAAATTTTAAAAAATTTTGTGCATTTTTTAAAAAAAGTGCAACTTAAGTGTTTTCTAAGGATGGTTTACCATTTTAAATTTTCAACCAAGAAAGGCTAGTGATTTGTTTTGTTAAATAAGTTGATTATATTTTTCTTTTCTTTTTTTCTTTTTTTTAAAAATTCATGACCTTGCACTTGTGAGGCAGGTGCAGTGCCACTGAGCTAAATCCCCAGCCCAGCTGATTATATTTTTCATATTCATATACTGAATATTGCATCAGGCTAAAGCAGCAAAGGTCAACATATAATGGCCAACATATAGGAATCCTGACTGACTGTGTAACTACCTGTGATGGAGTTATTACATTATCTATAATTACAGTATCTTTGCCACATTTTCACGTCAGCATCATTACATCAGAAAACATTGGTCATTTAATTTTTGTGTGAAATTTCAAAATACTGTGTAAATATATATCAATATTCTCTATTCAGTTCATAGTAAATTATTCAAAGGAAAATGAAACTAACAGTCTAGGTCTGGAAAGCTTAATAAAGGTCAAGAGAATGCAAATAGTTTACCTGTCTTCCCAGTGTTATGAATGAATGTGTTCTCCAAAGATGCTTTATCCCAACCCTGAAATTTCAATTTCTTAAGATTCACATTTACTTGAGTAAGATCTTCATCAATATTGATAGGAGATTGCTTTGGGCTATTACATGTTGGATATTTCTTTCCCCAGTTTTTCTGATTCAGTGCTCCTATAGAAAGAAAAGAGTAAGAAAGTTTCTAAAATTACCACACAAAAGCTAATTTGGTATTATAACTAGTGAATACATTACATAAAAACTAGATATAAAAGTATGAAAATTGGAATATCTTTTCACTAAGTCATAAAACAATTATAACTAGTAGATTAATAATCTACTTTTAATACTTTTTATTAATATATGTTTACAATTCACAATAAATGCATTCATCATGGGGAGTTGATACATGTACTTATTCCATCTTGATCTTTTTAACTTTCACTTTCTCTCTCCTGTGTCCTCTCATTGCTGATCCTCTTTCCATCTCCACAGTGTATCTCCCTGTTTCCTATCTGTCGTCTGTCTCTTCAAATTATTTATACTTTTGTTTATTTATACTTTTGTATTCTTTATCCATTACTGTCAGTGGGTATGTAGCCTATTTCCAGATTTAGCTATTATAAGTTGTGTTGTTTTAGGTTCTACATTTTAATATGAAAACACAATAAATAGAGGTCTGTAGAATACAGGCTTATTTCAGCAATCACATTCTTCCAGATCAACAGAAAACTTTCCTATCGTACAACGGAGTCAGCTTTAATTCAGCGTTCCAGACTGAAGACGTTCAGATGACAGAAGTTCTGACTTCCTTTGCAATTTCCATAGAAATACTGCCCCCCCATACCTGCTGTCAGCCCTGTCACTGAATAATTTGATTTGCTTTCCATCTATTCAGATCTTATTTACACACACACACACACACACACACACACACACACACAACATAATCATCAGGCTATCCTTGAAATATCTCCCTTTTTCTACCTTCTTTTTCTGAATACATAAAACCTACCAAGTCTTACTGTTACCAATAAGAAAAAAAAGAGCTTTCTGTAAATATTTCTATTTACAGTGAAACTCTATCTCTTCCACAGAATAAACAGTCCTCTGAACCCAAACTACCCTATTTTGACTTCATTTCATACCCACCTGAAACCATGAACCATTTTCAGTTATCCTTGTTTCAGTAGATTAACACCAAATCAGTGCTAAGAACAGATATGTTTTATATACAGTTTTATTAAAACATTTGAAATGTTGTGTATCCAAGTCTTAAATTGTTCTCTGGTTAAACTCTAATATATCTGCCATTACAAAAAAGAGCCAAATGGCAGCACCATTTTTGTAGTACATATACTTTTGAATACTTTGCTTTAAGAAAATGTGAATAGGTAAGGTCAAGATATTACACAATTGAATTTTAGGGAAATTATTTGTAAACATATCTTTGGTATAACTCTAGTGTATGCTATCCTTTTTATGTGATAAATAAGACAACGAGGACTAATTCCAGTGCAAGCTCAAACTAATGGTCGCCTCTCATAATACAACAAAGCTAATCTGCATGATTTAGCCCAAGAAAGATATAATAATCAATCATCCCATAAAACGGCTTATATAGTCAGGGAGAAATTAGGTAACATATTTCACAGTGAGTATCTGTCAGAATACCTCAATAGGTGCTGAAAACATTTTATTTTGAAATCTGGCTCTATTCCTAGGGAGTGTTTGTGTACAATGTACTTTCTTTTTTTTTTCTTTTGGTATTGGGGATTGAACTTGGGTCCTTGTGCTTTCGAGGCAGGCAGCAGAACCACTGAGCTAAATCCCCGGCCCTACAATGTACTTTCAATATGTACAGTGATGCAAATTTTGGCTTCCAGGAATAGTTTTAATGATTTCAATAATGAGATGTTGACTTCTTTTGTAAGGAACTTTGGCATGATGGCAAAAAACATTCCTTATTTTACCAATGTCAATGTTAAAGAAGCAGAGAGCCAAACTACAGAATGAATCAATAAGGTCCTTTGTGGTTGAGGTTAATTTTTTACATACGGATAACAGATGTTCTACTACCATTTGCTGAAAACATCTTTTCCTCTGCTCTTGAGTTGAGTTTATGTTCTATAAAATGTTAATGTTAAATAATCTTTCAAAACTCAGTGGACCATATATGAGTGGTTCTATTTCTAGATTCTCTGTTTTATTCCAATGATTTATATGTCTTTCCTTATGCCAACACTGCCTTGATTACTGTAGCTTTAGAGGAAGTCTTAAAATTAGGTAATAAATGTCTTCCAACACTGTTTTTCTTTCTTTTTACTTTTCTAGGTTCTTTGTACTCCTACATAACTTTCAAATTTCAATATCCAATTCTTCATTTATAGCAAGTATACATAGACCTGAATTTTTATATAAACCTTGTGTTTTCTAATCCTGCTAAATTCAGATACAAGTTCTATGGGGCTCCTAGAGATTTCTTAGTATTTTCTCTGTAGATGATCATTTCATCTACATATAAAGATTTTGCTTCTACCTTGCCAATGCTATGCTAATTGTTTCTTTTTATTCCAGACTACTTTGGTTTGGGCCTATGTTTCAAAGTTTAATGGACAGATAAGGAGTAGGCATATCTGTCCTTGTTCCCCACCTTAGGGAGAAAGCATTGTATCTTTTCCATTCATATAAGGCTTTTTTGCTGGAAATATGGAGTACATGTCTTATCTGTTGAGAAGGTTCTGTTCTACTTCTAGTCTCCTGATAGCGTTTACCAAGAACAGCTGTAGAATTTAGCCCAACACTTTTTCTGCAACTAATGACAGGATCATATGGCTTTTTCCTTTCCTCTGTTAAAATGACTTTTGGGGGTGGATCTTCCAATGCTGAACCAACACTGCCATCCCTATAATAAAACCACTTTCTATATACTTTCAGATCTGACTTCTAATAGTTTGTTTTGTTAAACAAATTTTTGTCTAGTTTATTTCATACATTTTTCTTCTATTATCTTTATCCAGTTTTATTATTAACACAATGTTGATTTCCTAAAATGAGGGGAGAAGCGTTCCTTCTTTTTTCTGCTTTAAATGTTTGATATAATTCATCAGTTACAATGTATATGGGCCTGTTGTTGTCATATAGGTAGGTTTTCAAGCTAGGAATATACTTTCTTTAATAGGT
>NW_004624783.1:14023540-14072047 GCF_000247695.1 Heterocephalus glaber
AATTATTTCTGATTTCATTTTTCCCAGATCCTCTTTTGTTGCCAGTTCAGAGAGTCCAGGTGGTTGAGTATCAGATCGTTCCATCTCGTTTCCCTTTAGGGTTGCTCTAGGTGATCCAAAAGTCTGATTTTGAGGCTTGTTTACATGTCTTCTCATTTCCACGGGGTGTGGGGGGTGCTTCTCGCACCTGCGTGGCTCACCTTCTCTGCCCTAGGAGCTTGGGATGGTGGCGGGGGAGCTTCCTTCTGGGTTCTTGATACCACCAAATTATATTACCAACAAAAGTTAGGATAACATTATTAATGAAATATAATTTAAAAGATTTATACTACTAGGATTTAGAAACTTAAAAGAATATAGAAACAGAAAATTCAAATCTTGATATTGTCTGGATCCAAGATCTTTCAGGTCTAAGGAAATAAAAATGCTATTTTTAAAAAGTAAGAAAAAACTTTCTTTGGTAATCAATAGGGGTAACTAAATCAAGAGTAATGCAGACTAAAAATAGTTTGCATCCATTTGCTAATGAGGGCTTCCCACTGGACCTACTGAGGCCAGAAAGTTCCTTATGCATACAAAGATGCCCTGTCCAAATGGGAAAAGAATGCAAGTTGCAAAACAACTCTTCAAACACTTATATTATCTCTTACTGATGTGGATACCAGGTTTTGAAAATAACATTTAAGATGTTGTTACATATCATGTAAAAGCAATAATACTATTTTTCATATCAATGTACCTCATCCAGGGAGCTAAAGCACTTTCACATATCTAAATACATTTATGCATATGTTTTCTATTTTTATTCTATGATTCCTTCATTTTGCATATTAAAGTACCATAAACTGAGATCGATCTAGACTCTAAATACTGCAAAAAATGTCTTCTGATATCACAGATATCAGGATAATCTGAGAATTTGTTCAATATTAAATTTGTGATAAACCATCACATATTTACTAAATCTGAAACTCTGGAGATCAGGCCTAGCAATTTTTTCTTTTCAGTAATCCCTCCACTTAATTGTGATAAATTCTAAAAGTTGGGAGTTAATGGTCTACATTACACACTATACAAATTTAATATTCTCTTCATTCTTTATCATTGTAATTGCTTATTTGGGAATTTCATTTTGAAAAGAAGAAAAGTTTATTCTTAAAAGTTGAGGAATATTCCAAATATAAAAATGAAAATTCTTGCTAACCTAATATTTTATTATCTTTAATATTATATAAATACAAAACACTTTCATATAGATAGCCAAAAAGTTTTTGTTTTTCCATATATTATGTGTAAAAATATACCATACTTGTCTATCACACTTTAGCATATATTTAACACTATTAAACAGGTAAGTAATTGTTCAATGGCAATCTGTAACATACAGTTCTAAGGTATAAGCATTTCAACATAGCTTATAATTCTAATATATTTCAAATGTGAAAATTTGCTTATATCTACTTGGCAAAGTGAGTATTTATCTGGCAAACAGCTGGCAGCTGTTTAATTGCTTAACATTAGGAAACTGGAAAATGGCGTGATTATCTATTTAAGGCCAAGCATTAATTAGGATTGAATAAATATAGTTCCTTAGATCTCTGTGGTACCTAATCTATATAAACATCTTCTAGCAATAACTCATAAATGATTAAATGAAGGCCAGATACATTAGAGGAATTTGCATCATGTGCCAGAACTTAATTTTCTACTCAATTTACTTTTTAAAATGTTGGTGGCAGAAAAACACATTAATAGGACTTAGATTTTAAATCAAGCTTTCTCTCTTGTGCTCAAGCATGAACAAGCAATCATCATAAATGAAAGGAATAGAAAAGCTATCATAATTTACCTAAATAGGCACATTTTTGTGAGTAAAGATTTATAATTAAAAGTCACAGGACTTTCTAAATGTTCTCTGAAATCTTGTAAACACATCCTGAGCGACTTCCTTTATTGTGGGCCCAGACATTAAGGATGTAATTATTCTACTAAAAGGGAAACAACAGAGTCTGCTGTCTAAAGATGAACTTTTCTCCTTGCAAAAGAGAACAACAGGCTGTTTTATATCAATGGAGGCTCACTTACAAAATGGTGAAATGCAATGGGGACTCCTTTGATCTACAGGTCAGTAACACTGTTCATGAATCTGCAAAATACTTTAATATCCAGATATGGGGAATGCTCTGATGCTCATTTTGGGCATATCCTGGCTGTGGGTTACCTGCATAATTGTTCTGACTTCTTAAAAAACTATACTTTCTGGTAAATGATGCAGAAAATGTGACTGAGCTGGCAACAATTCAGACAATCAACTATGAGAAATTGTTTCTCACTGAGTTGGGATAATGAAACCAGATTGTGAAATGAATGTAAAGTGAAGATATTGTGCCACAGCAGAGAAGAAAATGAAGTTGTGTGATACTTAAGTGCCCTCGGTAGAATCCTGGCTAGATCAAATCTGTGTAAAATGCTAACGTATAGTAATATGGCCACTTTTCTAAGAGAATATTACCTATATCCACACTAATTAGAATGCATTACCTTTTCCTTAAGGATATACAGTACATGATTAAGAGGGTATTTTCAATTTCATTGATCATTGAAGTAGTTCTCATATAGTCAAGCAGAAATAGGCCCAGAAACAGGTCCCTCAGATAGATATAAAAACATACAGACCCATTACAGAAAGGAGATAGGAAGAGGCAGAAGACTTCCTGTGATGCAAAACAACTTCTTCAATCATCCCAAGAATAAAAAATAATTTAATTAAATTTATATTACACAAGACATATAAACTCCCTTTCTCCCAACTCAACAATAAAACAAAAACATATTTAGTGTAGAAAAATTAAAAGATTCAGATAAATGAAAGATAAAAATAAAAGGTAGCCACAAGTCACTCCCCAGATATGACTGTTCTTAGTACATTCCTTAAAAAAAAAAGCCACACACCTTGATAAGGGTAAAAAGAGACTAACATCATACCTTGGAACTTGACTGCTGTGAAACTCATAGAATTTGGTACTTGACACATCTCAGTGTAAAAATTTTGTTCCTGGGGCTGAGGATTTAGCTCAGTGGTTCCACCACCTGCCTCACAAGTGCAAGGTCCAGAGTTTGATCCCCAGTACCAAAAAAAAATTTTTTTTGTCCCAAACTCCTTTGTTTGGTAGTTGAGGCACAAGCCAGATTTTGTCAATGTCCAAGTGTTGATTCCCTATCCTTGCCAGCCAAAACAATTTGCTTGGTACTCATCATTTTTGGTACCCATGGTCCCTCTTGGAACCAATTAACCACAGGTACCATGGTACCACTTCAGGCCATATACAATAGCCCTATTAATCTTTATTGTCAATCTTTGACTAGATTAAGAGGCTCCTGGAGAACTGATTGAATTATGAAGGTGCTATCTTTATCAATGGGTAAACCTATTGATAAATTCATAGTTGAATGGGCTAGTAGGCAAAGGGGCCCAGCTAGAGGAAATGGGTCACAGGGGTGTGACCTTGGGAACCATATCTGGTTCCTAGCCACTTCCTCTCTGGCTCTTCCCCCTCTTTGCTTCCAGGATCCCATGAGTTGAGCAGCTTTTCTCTGCTATGCCTGTCTTCCACGATGCTGCTGCTTAAGAGTCATGAACCAAAACTCACCTCTCCTCCTTTAAGTTGCAAGTGCCAGTTATTTTGTCTGAGCAATGAGAAAACTGACTACTACAAAAGCTTTGGAGTTAGCATTTTTAAAAATATCTGTCAAAGAATTAAAAACTCAATAGCTTTATGCCTTTTCTTATTTCCCACATCACTGAGACAAAAGTAGCTGATGTGGCTATAAGAATTCTCAGTGCAAAGTCCTGTAAATTGAGACCCAAGTTCAAGTTTCCTGTCTTCTGCACACTTTTTGACATTGTGTAAGAGACTTCATCTCTCTGAATTTTTAAATTCTAAAGTAGGGGCACAATCTACTTTTCAGCTTTACTGGGTCATGCATACACCTCTGCTGAACATATAATAGGGACCACACTCTAAAAAAAAGAAGAGGAATAAAGTGTCAAACCAGCCATGCTACTGTGCTGCAACAGAGGACACAGTATTGTAAAGCAAGGGGTCTTCTCTTCCTGGGGGACAAGAGGACAAGGAAACTTCACTTGAAAGAGCTATGGAGGTCTGGTATTCGAGGAATATACTGAAGAAGCGCCAGAATCAGAGACTTGCTTTTGAAGGGGCTGGCATAGCATCAGGCAGAGGGAAAAGTTATTCTGAGGGACAGAACAGTACAGGTAGAATGGAACCAGATAGTTAAAGTCACCGTATGCCATGCTGAGGAGCCTGTTTTTCATTGTGCAGGTGATGAGGAGCAACTGAACAGATATAAACAGAAGCATCATATAATGACATCTGTACTTCAGAAGAAACATGGTACAAGTTCTGAATATTACAGAAGGTTTACCTGACTTTAATAATTTTACTGAGTACTTTATATATATCAGGTACTATTCTAAGTGCTTCGTATGTACTGACTCATCTAATGGTGGCACTTTGAGGTAGGTACTATTATGATCTTTAACAGATTAGGAAATCTAAATCAAAAGAGATGATGACCTACTTTTAAAGCCAAGCAGACAGATGTCTGACTGCAGAGGTTGTATACTTACCAGACAAACTAACAAAAGAACCCTCATTAGCTTCGTTAGAATTATGTCCAATTCAATGATCTTTCTTTCTTGGTGAATTCCCTCTGAAGGTGTGTGACAATGTTGATTAGTCCTGTGCACTCAGAGTCTTGTCATTTTTGGAATATGTTAAAACCCCCACCTCCTACTCTTTGAATTCTTCACTAGTTCTTTTTCCTTTAGTTTACTAATTAAAACATTGACTAAAATCATGCCAAGCATCCCTTAAATACAAATCTCAATAACTAAAAGCTTGTGGTTGCCAATCAAAATACAGTATTATCTACAATTTTGGATAGAACAAAGATACCAGAAAGAATGCACAAGTTACCAAGAAGCTTGTCTTATTATATTCCTAGTTTTCTGCCCAAAGGTGGGAAGAGAATTATAGAGGCTGAAGCATTGGGATTTCTCTTTCCTCTACAGGTCCTGGCATAGTTGCTGTCTTTGCTCAGATCACTTCTTCACCATGCTGACTTAGTTAACTCCTATTTATACTTTATATAAATTTAAATGCCCTTTCTCTAGGAAATCTCCCCTGAACCCCTTATGCTAAGGACCCCTAGTCCTTGTGTTAGCACAATCTACAATTGTGGCATTTATCACACTTTCTTGAAATCACGTTTTGTCATCATTGCTTATATGCTTGTGGTTGTTTTCATTCATGACTGCATCCCCAATGTCAAGCATGGTGTCTGCTTCAGCATGAGTTCTGATTAAACTAATGATTTCAACACTTTATATTTTCTTTTGTCAATGAGTATATAGCACCATTTAAGTAGGAAGCAATCCAGAGAAGTAACAAAATGTTGACTCCTTTTCTCTTTAATACATGTTGACTGAATCTAAAAGTATTCTCAGGAGGCTACATGAGGGTATTATATGCATAAATGTGGCTGATCTGCAAAAAAAATTTTTGGAATTTTGGAAAAGGAACATTAAACGTAATTTACAGGAAAAGTACTGCAAGCAGATCAAACTTTCTAGAGATGTTCATGAAATATGTAAGGATGGAAACCATACATGTGAAGGCTAGATAAGCCATTCATGCAGTTTAAGTAATGTAATTTGGCATACATCAATTTGTGTTTTCCCTTTGGCACTGATTCTGATATCATTTCAATTTTCAGGTGATAAAGTGTTATGAAATATGGCCTGTCATATTTTTCCACTTCATTAACGTTTATAGTTATGTTTCATATGCTAAAACTTTTAATTCACTCCACAATATTTACTTTTCATATATGTCTGTTGCAAGAAAGATCTGGAATGGCCTGTTGATACTATGTTTTTACTAGTCACAATTCTTCTCAGGAAAAATTAATTCTGTCCTGGAGAAAGTAGATTATGAGTAGTAAATATTTATTAAGTACCTGTTATATGTGGGGCTCTGCTTTAAGAACAGGGATACAGTGAAGAAAACTGCTTGGGTAAAAGCTTATGTTTTACATTCCCTTACCCTGAGTTAGTTACAACCCATCTACCTAAAAATATATCCACGAACTATTACTGAGACTGAGTTGAAAGCAGGACATGGTGATACAGATATATGGAGGTCATGGGAATGTGTGGAAGGAGAATTAGGAAGTATAAGGACAAACAAAAAAATTTTTTTAAAGCAACTTAATTCTCCCTGTTGAAAATAGGGAAGAGACTTCACCCTTTCCTTTTCCTAGAACTTTTACTTTAGAGTATGGATCATTGTTAGTACCTTCTCCTCCCTTCCTTTTGAAAGCTAAATAGGCATTCTGCCAGGATTTTGACCCAAGTCCTCTTTTTCAAGAACCCTGGAGCTGGTCTTTTTGAAATGCAAACATCCAAGAAGATGGCATCCTACTCTGCCAATTTCTGTATGAAGGTAACAGCCTAACTTCTGTAGACTCCTTGCTGTAACTTGTAAAGGTACTGCTTGTGATAAAGAGATTTGTTTTGTCTCTTAATTAAGCCAATAAGCCAATACAGATAGTCACTCCAGTTCCCTGGTAAACTTTGGATGAACTGTGTGCAATCAGTTCTATCAAGTTCTCCTACCTGAGGACTAGATACTGCTTACTTTGGAGACATGTATGCAATGACCTGTATCTGTCTGCCTATAGAAGGGGATGAGGTTCCTTTCTGTTTTTGCAGTCTGTTAGTGTGATTACTTGTGATTCATACCACATGTATTTAATGCTTATTCAAAAACAAAACTGCTTTCTCTCTCTACTGTCTTTATGGGAAAGATTTCTGAGTTGGAATAAAATTTTGTTTTTAATTACATTAAGATATTATGTATAGGGCTGGGATTTAGCTCAGTGGTTCTGCTGTCTGCCTCGCAAGCGCAAGGTCCCGAGTTCGATCCCGGTACCAAAAAAAAAAAAAAGATATTATGTATAGTAATTATCAATAGCAGAAGCTATAATAGCATTAATAAAAAGTGATCATTTCTAGAAGGGAAATTTTAACTGTTTTTGATATATATGCACCCACATACATACACACATATGATTTTTCTTAAAAGAATATTTTTATAATGAGAAATAAATGAGGTGATTTTCATTGCGGAGAAAAACATATACTGAACTGACACAGTATTCACTGGGGAAAACAATGGCTCAGATTTCCACACTTCACAGACCTCAGCATTGAAGAAAAATGAACAGAAAGCCATCTCCAGTCTTATCCCACTCATTCTGGGTGTGGCCCCCTCCCTCCATTTGTCATCAGAAGCTATTTTACCAAACCAGGGAGCTGAACAGCATCTCCTAGGGGAGTAAAGATTAGTCTGTGTGGACAAAAATCTGACTTAAATCATTGCTGCTGCTTTCTGGAGACCATCAATGGTTATTTTGGACATGGTCAGCTGCTTATTGGGCTATGATGCCTCTGGCACTTCTGCTGGTCTCCTCCATGCATCTTCCTTGGACCCCTAGAGTCTTAGTCTTCCTCTTCTCATTGCTGTGTCTTTTGGAAAGAGACAATCCCATGGTGTTGCTTGAGCTCTTGTGTTTGCAGGACAGAGTATGTGGGCGTCTGAGAGTAAGGGTGGGGAGTGACCCAGTAGTGTAGCCAGGGGAATCATATTGACTCTGGAAAGTGCCTCTGCTGACACTAAGCTCTGTACTCAGCTTTTGCACCAATTCTTCCTAAAATACCGTCTCTCCAGGCCTTCTTAGTACTTCCCTGTCCTTTCTGGTTCTGGTTTCTATCAGGCCTTCTATTTCCAGATTACCAGATACTACTCTATAGGTCAGAATTCTCCTCACATTAGAGTTTAAGTTTCCTTCTTCCCATGGAACCTTCTACAATCTGAAGAATGAATCTAGGCAATTGCTGGAAATTTACCAGGGTATTTTACAAAAGGAAGCTCCCTAAACAATCTATTATAGTTTGGATGCTAGTGTGTCAGAGGCCATAGAGAACCCCAAGATTCTCTGCATTCCAGCCAGGAGGGGTCCTAACTGCAATCCAGTCAAGGGGATTCTAACCTGAATGAAAGAGACTACATGGTTACAGGAGGAATGCAATATTCATAGAAGGAATGATAGATATTCAAATATATATTTTACCCCCTAAGGAATAGAGGAAGTAAAATCCATCAGTTTTAAAATAGCTGAATATATTTTAAAACCATTTTGAGATCCAGTGCCTCAGTCACTGGAATGTATTTCACTTAATAAAAAATTTTTCTGGATATCAGAAATAAGTCATTTATATATTTTCCATCTTTTTTGCTCTTTGGAAACTCTAGGTTTAAAGAGTCAGAACTGCCATACAGAAAACACACAAAACTGAACCTAAATGAGTCTTGCACTTGGCTTTTACTGGTAAATAAAAGAAGGTGGCACGGGTCAAATTAAAATGATTGCAAGGGCATTTGCTGCAGAGTTTAGCACATCTAAGTGAATTCTGCGTGACAGTATGAAGTACAGCTGAATCTTAGGTTTTTAAAATTAACCATGTAATTAATTTTCTCTTTCTTTTGCTGAAATGTCTATTTTGGTAAATAGACTATTTCAGAGTAAGGAACACAGGCTGTAATTAAAGATGGTCCAGAGAGGTAAGAGGCACAATGTAGCCCAACATAATGGCAAAAAATTTAGGCATAGACAGAAGCAGCCAGGTCTTCTGCTGCTGAGGTGCCTTAGACTCGCCAAATCTATTGATTCTACTAAATATTGTCAGCAGGAATAGCTATGAGGCTGGATTAGAGAACAGTACAATTCCAATTGTGCACAGAGTAGACACATTAGCATAAAGCTTTGCAAATAGGAAATAAAAGCAATCATTTCTAATTATGATGCTATTCTGCAGCTACATTTTTACTTTTTAATGAAATACTAAAAGATAATTGCAAACAAAATTTTAAAACATTTATATTTTTAATCAGCAAATAACATTTTTATATATTTACACGTTTACATATATTTATAAATGTTTTTATATATTTATAAATGTTATATATTATAAATGTCTATGTTGTTCTGGAAAATATATAAATTGTTCAAGGGCTAAATCAAGCTTGCTAATTTTTGCATAATCTTACATCTTTAGCATACCTTCATAGCTGTTATCAAGAACATAATACAAGTAAATTCTGAGCTTCGGACCATCCAACTTAACTTTATTTCACGGTATATCCAATTATCACATTTAGCACATGAAAAGTCTGCCAAGAATACAAATCTTAGGCAAACTTTTAAAAATATATAGATGATAAGAAATAGCTGTCTATAAAATGCATTCAAGCAGATCAACTCCTAAATCTTCCTGTAAGATCATCAGATGCATCCAGGCTTGTTCAATCGGTCTGGGTTCAAATTAAGATCCTGCCAAACAATAACCACCTGGATTTGTAGAAGTGTACAGTCCTTCCTCAGAGCTTTCCTACAACAATGGAAAGCATTTATCTGATCTACACACAATTAAGTAGAGCACTGTTAAAAACTTTTTACAGATGCGAAAATGGAAAGGCATAGCAATGAGCAGCCTGATCAGTCTGTAGGTCAGTAGTGGCCACAGAGCTGAACCCCGAGTGCCTTCAGGTCTCTGTGATGCCCTCTAACTGACAGTCAGCCCAGCACAGACCCCACATTCTGTCTTCTGTGAAGACACAAAACTAGAGCCCTTATCTGACTACCTTGCCTTTCTTAACCAAAACTAATCCAGATAAGTTGAAAATATTTTGTATCAACAAATGTGTCAAAAATGCTTTCCCTTGCAAAAGGGAAGGGGACCAAGAGACAGAGGGAGGGAGGAGAGAGAGGGTGGGACTGGAATGAAAAAAGAAGATGTGCTATCTACGTGTACCAACTTCCCATGAAGAATATGATCTTTATGTACTGCAAACATGTGCTGATTAAAAACAACACACACAAAATACTAGTTGAAATGAAACAACCACAACCACAAAATAAACGAATACGTGGGCTCAACATGAACAGTGTAGAGTAAAAGGGAGGACCCTCTGCTCGGCTTACCCCTTCCACATTTGCTCTCCCCAGGGTACCCCAGCCAACTGGCTGGTGTGTCTTCCCAGGGCTCACTTCTATGTCTATATTAATATAAACCTTTAAACAGAAATGGCTAATTCTATAAATAGCACTCTGAAGCTTTAATTTTTACCCTTCAGTTGGAAATGAGAAATGAAAAGTCTTATATGGAGTGGTGAACCAAAGAAAAAAAAATCATATGTTAAAAGAATATTCCAGATTCCAAGTGTTTAGTAAGAACACTTGAGAACAAATCAGTATAAAATTTTCAATCCCAAGTTGCTTTAAAAATAAAGGGAAACAATATAATATTCCATAAATCTCAGAAATAAGGTTCTATTTCAGTAGGGACCACTTCTAAGAGTAGAGCAATTAACTTTCATCCATTTCTGATGATATTATTGTTGCCCAAGGCTGCAATCTCCGCTCTAACAACTCAATGAAAAGGAAGATTTTAAAATCTCCTATTATAATCTTATGTTATATGCTTGTGATATCTAAAAACAAAAGAAAAAATGACTTAGTTTCTTTTTTCATTGAATTGTCTTTATTTAAACATTGTTATAAAAAATGGGGTTACTGCACTAAGAAGAATGAAAGCTGGGCGGGGGATTTAGCTCAGTGGTTTCGCTGCCTGCTGTGCAAGCGCAAGGACCTGAGTTCGATCCCTGGTACCAAAAAAAAAAAAAAACAACCAAGGATGAAAGCCATTTTCTGAAACTCTTAAATGGAAAGCAGTTATTATGGAAATAATCAGATTCTTAGGGTTGGCATTCCCAGCTTTACACTTCATTCTCTTATCACATAGTGACAAAACAAGCTCCACTCACCATCTAATAACTTTCAAAATGGTACTGATTTCATTTTATTGACCAACTTGTCATATCTTTGCACAATGACAGCATACATCCTGAATAGAAATACTGCTTTCAATCAGCGGAAAAAGTACAATTAGAATAGTAATACTTTTCCACCCTGTTTCTCCACCCACCTGCTAGCTAGTAAAGATTGTATTGTTATTCCCCATGTTATAATTGAACAATCTTCCATAAATAGCCTCAGCTTAAGTGATTCCACTTAAATACTGCTGAATGTGTCATTCAACGTTTTTAAATGGCGTATGGCAGCATAATGAAGTCTCTTACAATAATAGCTATATTATACTTTTGACTTTTATTAATAGAATTCTCCATGTACAGACAGACACTCAGTGAAAGTCCTTTTTTCCAAGATTCCAGCTAATTTGATGGATTTTAATAATAGCACAAGCCTAGCCAGGTGGTGTAGGCCTGTAATTCCAGTGCTCTGGAAGACTAAAGAAGGAAGATAGTAAGTTCAAACCTAATTGGGACAACTTAGCACCTTAGACTGTCTCAAAATAAAAAGTAAAAACAGGGTTTGGGTTGTAGCTCAATGTGAAAGCCCTGGGTTCAATCCCCAGTACTACAAAAACAAAAACAAATGAAGAAATGAAACATATATCTCAATGAGATCAGCTATTACAGATGAAGGTAGGACTAAATGTGATCAAGACCAATGTACTTGAAGCATTCATGAAATTAGTTACATTTAAGAATCTTAAAGCTAATGCCTGAAATTTTATACAGTTAGCATAGTTTTTCATTTTCTAGGTGAGATAAAAAATTGAAAAAATATTGAAAATGTTAGCAAACATTAAATAATTGTATTAAGAATAAAAAGAAATTTTACAGTGAATAAATCACTCACTAAGGGTTAGGCTTTCAAGTGATTGAGATACACTAATTTGGGTAAATAATATCATTGTTTTCTTTTAGATGCTTTAGGAATTCAGACAAAATAACAAAACTACACTGTTGGAAATAAATAGTTGTAAAATGTCCTCATCACTCTTTTTTTTGGCAGTGTAGTACTCTACTGTGTGCATAAATACCATATTTTCCTTATCCATTCATCTGCTGATGGATATATATGCTGTTTCCAAGATCTATCTATTATAAATTGTGTTGGTATAACTGTGGGTGTGCATATATTTCTATTATATGAAGGAGGAGTAAAGAGATAGATATCTACATCTATATCTATGTCTATTTATATCTGTCTATATCCATATTACAGTAATATCTATATCTAGGGCAGATACCTATAAGGGGGATAGCTGGGTCAAATCGAATTTCTAGTTGTAGTTTTTTTAAAAAAATAATATAAATTTTATTTTGTTTGCAAAAAAAGAACACCGTAGAATTTTTAACTGTATAATACATTTAGAAGTTTTGATATAATTGCATCTTTTTACATTTTCTCTATGATAACAAGATAGTATATTTAGTCTTTTTGTTTTTTCTTTTTAAAAAATTAATTTTGTTGGTACATTTTAGGTATACAATATAATGATATTTATCATTGGAAATTTGCATCTTTACATAATCTCTCTTGGTTCTTATTTTTTCCCCATTCCCCTGCTCTCCCTTCAATCCCTCCATCCCTCCCTATTTACAAAGACTTTGTTTCCATTTTTTCATTTTCTCATATTAATTCCATTTCCTTCTTTCCTTTCCCCTACCCCTCCTACTTCCCCTTCCCCTTGGCCCCTTTTCTTCCTATTTCACATTATCTATTATACCTTTTAGTCCTTATTTACACTTTCAGTTTCTCACACCAGAGAAACTATTCCATATTTACACGTGTGTCCTATATATTTCACTTCAGAGTATTGCTTCAATGTGCATCCATTTAGCTATAAAAGTCTCTAATTTATCATTTTTTATGGCTGAGTAGTACTCCATTTTATTTTAAAAAATCACATTTTCTCTATCCAGTCTCCAGTTGATGGGCAATTGGGCTGCTTCTAAGATTTAGGTATTACAAATTGTGCTGCTATGTCAGTTGTAGTTTTTTTGAGGAATCTCTATACTAAAAAAAGACAAACTTGAAGCATTCATAGGTAAATAGATGCAACTGGAGAACATAATTTTGAGTGAAACAAATCATACAAGTTCAAATATCACATGGTTTCTCTTAAATGAGAAACACAAACTACATATATACATATATACAAATAAAGAGCAAAACAGAAGAGAGATAAATATAGAGAGAAGTTCAAATATTTCCCCAAATTACATACTCCATTGCTTAAAAAAATTTTAATATGTGTGCTAATTTGTTTCACTTATGTAGTACTACAAGTTTATCTTAGTTCTTTGAAAAGAAAGTTTAATGTATATTATCTGATTCTGTTTTGCAAGAATCTTTCTGGCTTATCTCTTGTATTCTGAGTAACTACTTTGGGGATAACAAAATACAGTGTATTACCTATTGTTATTCTCTTATTATTTTGTTATAAAATTTTGTTTTTATATAAAATAAAATGTCCACCACTGATCTCTTCCTAAGATCCTCAAATATTCTGGAAGTAATTTTCCAAATCAATGGGGTCATCTCTTTGGTCACTAGACTGCAAAATGATTGCAGTTGTCAGATACTAAGTTATAGAGTACATAAAATTACAAAGTTTTGAGAAGACAATCACAGTATCTTATTACATTAGTAAATAAACTTATAATCCAACTGATAGCATAGACAAAAACATACATGAAAATTTTGGTTTTTTATTGATGCATTCATATTGCTTTCAGTCTAAAACCAACTTTCTCTTTGTAAAAACAAGTGACATGTAAAGTGATGCCAACAAGAATTTTAGGAGAATTATTTTGGTTTTTACTCATTATATTAAAACTAATTTCAGGAGGGCCAGGGATTTAGCTCAGTGGTGCTGTCTCCTGCCTCGGAAGCACAAGGTTCTGAGTTCGATCCCTGGTACCAAAAAAAAAAAAAGAACATAAAATATATAGATTTAATAAAAACACAAGAGAAATTGTTTATGTAAATAGAAGGATAATTTTTTAAAATATTAGTTCTCCATGTAGTATTTATTTCCCAGATATACACCAAAATCCTAATCTACATCTTATGTTTAGGATATTTTAAGAATTAAATAACCAGGAAAATGCAAATTTAAAATATTTTATTTTTACCCACAAAACTGACTAAATTTTAAAATTATTGTTAATTAAAATGTGAGGAAATGGACACATTAATTTTTGAAATTAATTTTATATATCTATTAAAATGATTAAAATTTGGGTCCTCTGATCTAATATTTTTTATTAAAATCCACTTTTTTCTCAAAAAATCTTGCTCAGGTAGTAAACAGAATTTGAGATGCTTAAACATTAAGGATGTAATAGCAAAACAGAAAGAAAGAAATTGTATTTAATTAAAGATGGGCTAGATTTATGGACAATTTTTGTTCTTATATCTTTCAAAATTTAAAACATATATGTATTCTAGAGGTTTATAAATCTTTATTATACATGGGCAAATTAAGGGCAGGGCTTTTTATACAATATCATACAGAACTATCTCATACCCTTCTACAGAATCCACAACACAGGTAAGTTAATTTTTTCATTTTACTACTCTAATGAACATTGACTGTTTTCCATGTTGTAACTTCAATTATTTTGAAATCTTGACTTCAGTGGTAATAATCAAACAAAAGCAAATTAAAACAATAAAATGTCATTTTAAAAAACTTGACAAATAAGTAAAGATTTTGATTATTTAGTTGGGTAGTCACTTTTTTTTTTTTTGGTACCGGGGATCAAACTCAGGTCCTTGCACTTGCGCAACAGGTGGCGAAACCACTGAGCGAAATCCCCGGCCCAGGTAGTCACTTATTACAGATTAGTGTAACCTCTCCAGAAAGAATTTAGGCAGTCTGCAGCAAGAATCTCAAGAGAGTTTATTTTTTCTATTCAGTAATTGCATATTAAGGACTCACCAGCAAACACTTGATATAAATGAGATAAAAATATATCTTTCTGTCTGTCTGTTACTTGCAGAAGTTTATCCAAAAATAAGAGAATGGTTAAATAGTAAATTTTCTTTCAACTGAACATTCACAGACATTAAATATCATGATCAATCAGCAAGAATCATTAAAAAGAGGAAATGGTTAAAAATAATTATGAGTAAGTTGGATACATAACCATACATATAAACTACACAAACTTAGGACAATAAAAACTATCCAAAGACATCTATAACATTTTTTAGTGCTTATTCCTGAAAGCAGAGTAAAGAGATAGATATCTTTATCTATATAAGTATCATATCTATACCTGTATCTCTACCTATCTGTCTTTGAATATATGTTGTACAGTGAGTATTTTTTGCCTTCAATATAAGAATAGAAAAAGAAAGAAAATATACGTCTATTTACAACATTCAACATACTTCCGGGCTTCATCTACAAAAAACAGTCCAAGTTGGCCAGGCTCATGGCAAGCCCCTTCTAATCCGATTTCATTTTTATCATCCACTCTTAACTCTAATGAGTACTCAACTCGAATGCTTAACACTGTACCACCTGGACACCAGTTACGTTGTAATTCCTCCATATTCTACCCATGTTCTTCCAGGTAGGCCTGGGGCTTTTCTTCTCTTCAGGGTTTCTGATCCTGATTTCTGGTTTTAAACATTTTCAGTCAGCTTCATATCCTTATAATGTTAAAAGCCAAGTCTGGTAATCTGACAAAATCATTTAAACTCTGATTCTAGTGAAGTCAGTCATACTAAATCAGAAGGAAGTCCCTTTCTATACCAAGAACCTCATCAGCATTTGTTACATGAATAAAAATAATCACTAGCATTATCATAACAAGAGCAGCTAACAATTATTGAGAGAATTCTGCTTAAAAGAGGTTCTGTACCAAGGTCTTGACACCTTTTTTATCTCATTAATGCTCAGAACAGCCCTCAGTTTCACAGATAAAAACAACAACAAAGCAACAACTTAGCCTCCAGTGGATTATGCACATTTCCCAAGATATACAGCCAGTGTGGGCCTACTAAATCCAGCTCTATCTTAACCAATATGCTGTAAAATCTACAGTATAAAGTTTGCTTATGGAAAGCCCACCAGGAAAAATTCTGAGTTTGATATACTTTGTTAATTAATTCAACCATCACATAGCTAAGCTGAAATGATGTGTTCACCAACAAGATTTCCCTGTATATACAAAACTAGAAAGAAAAACAACAAAGTTTCTATTGAATCTCATTATGTAAGTAATACATTTACCTGTATAAGACCATCCAATCTCTTCAACAAGTTTTCTCTGCTGTCTGTAGTATCCATAAGCCCAATCTATAACCAAGAAAAATCAAGTGATCAGTGTACAGAAAATTATGTCCCTAATTTTTTAAAAGTAAGATAAGTCATTCATACCATATAAGCTTCATGGTTTGATTATTCTTTCCCACATCATTTTCCCAATGTTTTCCTTCCCCACCGACCACCATTATACATATCAAAGCCCCTGTTCAATAGTTAACGCAAATTTTACCAAGTATATTTAAAGAATGTTCAGGTTTAGGCAGGGACAAAGCAAATGTTCTGCGTAAACCAGGAAACACTTAGAGGCATCACCCCCAAAACCAAATGAGTCAGAAAGGATAGCTTGTTTTGTCTTCAGTTTTCTTACCATTCCTAGATTTTAAGGCCTGAATTAAAGATGCTTTTGAGTTTATGACCCAAGTTTAATCTGTAAATGCTTTGAAGATCCCAAATGTTATCACAAAATTTGCTTCCCTTCTAATGTAAAGTGAAATTAGCTCTCTTGGGAAAATTGTAATCGAAATGTGTGTATGTTGGTTGGGAGAAAGGTTGTGTGAGACCTTGTATGTGATTTGTCTCAGGAGGAACAGAAATGTCTGCTGGAGGTGATGCACTGGGAGGTGTAGAGCATCAGCCTCCAGAGCAAGCAGGGAGCACGGAGCGTGGGTGGCAGCCAAAGTCTCCCTGAACAATTCAAACTTTTACCTAGAGTCAACCAAGAAATAGGGATGTCCTGATTTGTCCTCCTCTGGGTCCTTGATCCTTAAACCTAGATTGTACTAACATCAATATTCCATTTTAGCCACATTATGGATAAAATCAATCTTTATGGACTTATTTAGAACCTAATCCATGTTGACAGAATTGTTTCTGTAGAAAAGGCTACCAATAATTTAGCAATGAACGCTACTTATAAATTGGAGTCCTATCAACAGAGCTTTCATTTGAATATACACAAGTACACACAACATAGTGGTTTTATCATTCGTTGGGAGAAAAAAGTATTTATTTACTCTTCACAGTTGTTTTTTCTATATTTCTTTACATTTATAAAATATTTCTTATTTACTCTTCGCAGCTGTTTTCTCCATATTTATATTTCCAATTATTTCTGGGAAGCAAACAGTGTAAGGACATTTCAAAAGTATCTTCTCTTTCATGTAATACTCATCTATTTATTGCTATAACATAGCAATAAATAACTTGTAAATTATTTTATAAAAGCTAAAAGGCAGACTAGCTATCAGAAATGCACAGTCAGAATTCACAGATTTTTAAAAGCCAAAGTTTACCTTGGAGAAATAAAGGTTTTATTTTTATTAGAATTTTTTTACAGAAATATCTAGGTAAATATTCCCTTAGCTGTGTTGCATATTTTCACATATTTCAAACAATAATTTTATTGAAATAAAATTTACAAATCATACAACTCACCCATTAAAGTATACAATTCAATGGCATTCAGTGTATGTATAGAGTTGTGCAACCATCACCACATACAATTTTATTTTTTATTTTATTTTTAACTTTATTTTTCTATTAATACATATATGTCAGACTGATCTCATTCATCATAGGGAATTTGTACCTGTAAATAATATATTTCAATTACATTTTTCTTATTCCCCTCCCCTCCCTTCCACCCTTCTTCCCTTTGCATTTACAAGAGCTTTGTTTCCATTTTTGTCATTCCATTCTCTTTTTTTCTTCCCCTCTCCCTTATACCCCTTCCCAATTGAACATATTCTTCCTACTTCCCAAAAGTACTTCTCCATTATAATCCTTACTTACTCTTTGGGTTTCTCACACTAGAGAAACAATGCCATATTTAAACCTGTGTTTCTGATTTATGTAACTCAAGTTTATGGTCTCGAGATGCATTATTTCTCTACAAATGACTCAAGTTTATTCTTCTTTATGGCACAGCAGTACACCATTGTATATAAATACCACATTTTCTTTATCCACTCATCTTTTGATGGGCATATGGGCTGTTTCTAAGGTGTAGCTATTATAAATCATGCTGCTATAAACATGGATATGCATGTCTGTTGCATGATGCTTTTAACTCTTTCGGGAAGATATACAGAAAGGGAACAACTGTCAAATGGAACCACTAGTTTTAGCTTTTTGAGGAATCTCCATACTGATTTCCATAGTAGCTGTACCAGTTTGCCCTCCCACTAGCAATGGAGAGGGGTTCCTTTTTCCTTACAGCCTCAACAGCATTTGTTATTGGCTGATTTCTTTGCAAGGCTCATGTATCAGTATTTTATATTTCACTGCCCAAGAATATTCCATTGTATGGTGCATGAGATAGCCTTTGAGTTCACTCAGCTGCTCAGGAAGACAGACTTCTTCCTGACTGTAGGTCTCTAACTTCTTTTGCAGTGTTGCAGAGAATTAGATATTCTTAATAGTCAACTGACAGTTTTACAACTCAGGCATTTACTTCTTAAGGATCTGGGAACCATATCTTTGAAATGCAGTCATCAAAGCAAACAGCATCCTGAAGCTCCCAGTTTCAGTTGGAGGGTAGAAGCCTAACTTCAGCGAGAAACCTTATTCTATGGGGCAAAAACATGAGTTTATTTTTCCTTTAAAAAAATCAACTAGCAAACACAGATGGCCTGTGACTTTCCTCAGATATCCTGCAGTACTTTTCCTTAGCTCATTACACACTTTAAAATACCTTAACCCTTGTGCTTCACAGGAGTTGAGTTCAGATGTGGTTCTGGCTTCTTTTGACTATTGCAATAGCCTTGAATACAGTCTTCCTTGCTTGTTTAAATTTGCCTGGTACAATTTTTGTTTTGACACTGGATATATCATATTTTATTTATCTATTCACCAGTCAATGGATATTTCGATTATTTCTACTTTGGGGCTACTATTAATAATGAATGCTGTTATAAATAGTCACACACACACATATATATATATATATTTTTTTGTGTGTGTTTTTATTAGTCACACATATATTTGTTTTTTCAAATACAATTGTCTCTTAAAAAGGTAATCATTTAAATTAATTTAAATTCTGAGAGTTAATATTTCTTTATGATAACAAAATACATATTGCTGAATGTTAGAAAGAACTTAGGATGTCACTTGACTCAGAATTTTTCAGTCTAGAAAAAATATAATTCCTAGTTCATAAAGAAGCCACTTAAGCCAAAGAAATCAAGTGGTTTGTATAGGTAGTAACTGATAAAAAAGGAAACTATAATGCATAGCTTCTGCTTTCTACTCCACCAATTCCTACATAGTACTAAGGATTCTTAGTAGTTGTGGGCAGACTGGTTACTCTTCTAAGGCGTTTTCCCTGAGCAGGAACTGCTGGAGATAGTATGTCTCTGAGAGAGAAAGAAAACAAAGCAAACCAATGCAAGGAGCCAGAGGTTCACTAGCAGGAATGATTTGAACAAGAAAGTTTATAGAGCACTGACTGTATATTTGATTTGATCTGGTAGTCAAATGGAATTTTATGCTAAACTTTCCACTGACCATGGAGAAAAGATCTGTTATCATCTTTTATGTATTTTGAATGTAAATATTTTTGAAATACAAGACATTTCTGTCATATACAGTAAATACATTTTGATGAATTCAGAAGATCAGACACAAAATTTATTTTTAACATGTACTGCACTAAATTAAATACAACAGTAAGTGTTTTAGTGATTCATTCTAAAGGATGGTAGCAAACTGTCAACCAATTTTTAGCTTTCTTTACTGTAGGGCTTTATTGCTACACAAAGAGCATTTGTCCTTGATTTCTAATTATTTAGGTTAAGGAAGCCTTTTCAGTAAAAGATTACCAGGTGTTGGTAGCTCTCTTCAGTTCCTTTCTGTATTGTTCCCCTAATTGTTACTTCAAACAATCTGTTACACATTCATATGCTAATTACACAGTCCTTGGGCGTGAGAGAGTACCCCACTTTTAAAATTCTACTTAGAGACCTGATAGATGAGATGTGATAGCTCCAATGAACAAGAAAAAAAGAGGCTAGGTTCACTTTTTGTTGCATTATATACTTTGAAAACCAGTAAATCCTATATAAAACAGAACCTATCAAAGTGCTTACACATTTAAAAATCCAATAAATGAATATAGAATTTTTTTCCTGTTTCCATAGATTTTAGTTTCCTTAGTTTTTGCATTTTGTATGTTTCCTTTTAAAGCATTTGAGTGGTCTCTTTCAATCTATTTTGTAGTGAAAAAGCCAGGAAATTTCAGAAAGAGCTTCTATATGTGATGTGCAACAAGAATATATATAGTAATGAATCTTTTCTTAAGGCTGCTCTAAAATTTGTTCTAAAAAATGTTTTTCATGAAGTGGCTTTTGAATCTGTTAAAGTAATTGAGAGAAAACTGGCTTATATTGCTTTAGGAAAACTTAAATGTCCCTGTTTCAGCCATTCCATCTTGCATCTGCTATAAACCCTTACATAAATGCAAGTATGAGTATACATATTCATAGACATACACACATATTTCTTTATATTCACATAAAGGAAATTAAACTGCAGTTTTCCTCGATAACCATCATTAGCACTTTTCAAGTTTTTTAACCCCTCCTTCCCAAATAAAAATAAGAGTACTCATATTTTACTGAAATTACAAGTATAAATATTTTTATGGTAATGTCCTTATCCTAAAGAATGTCTTTGGTTCATATTGATCAACAACTTATCATCTGTATCTTAATACATGCTCTAGCAGTAGTGTTCTGACAAAATGTACACACACATACACACACACACACATATACACACACACACAAAGAGACATGCACACACTTTAGTGCCTAAAATATGAAAGGGAGGAGAAATAGAGTGGACTTCAGAAATAGAAACTTCAAAGAGAACATGACTGCAGATGTACACTGAAGTCCAGCATTCTAGATTTCTGAAAGTGGACTTGTACACAGTGGATACTTCTCACATAGCTCATGCCCTTTAAAGAAATCACTAAGAAGCTTCAGAGGAAAGGAAAAGGCCGGCTGGTTGTAGAAACCTGGAAAAGTGGGGAAGAAGGGAAAGAATTAGAAGCGAACCTTTGGTGCTCATGAGTAAGACTGCAAAGAGAGCGACACGAAAGGGACCAAATGTTTCAGCAGAGGAACAGACTGGGCAGCAAGAAGAGGCAAGTAAAGGACCAAAGACCCGAGGGGTGTTGAGCTCTCCTGGGTCTGTACAGGTCATGGGGATTTATCCTTGGGGGCAGTTCACTAAGACACAGGGAACACCAACCTTCACACCTTAATTCATATCCTACTCTCTTCGCTTCCCTAGATCTCCTTTACAAATAGGAAAGAGGTAGTCTATTGAGTGGACTGAAAGATGAGAATATATTTCCTACTTTGAGTATATTTACAGGAAAATATCACGGTTAAGGAATAATCAGATTAATATTTTAGCTAAAGGCAAAGAGGTTGGGTGTATGTTTCTGAAGAAAGGTAGGTGACTTACAAAAGCTTGAAAAAGGAGCAATCTCAGAGCAATTATCAACCATTATATCACTAAAAAATTTGACATCCAAAGATACATAATACTGAAGTGGCAATGATTATTTTTAAAAGGTTGATAATGACAGCAGTCATAGTCATCTAATCATCTACCAGTGGAAATAAGTGCCCCTCTGAGGAGAAAAAAATAAACTCAGAAATAGAAGTTTCTCTAAAAAGTGGATCAGTTGCCTGGCTAGTGAAGTCTCTCATGTGTTCAGACTTCCTGTCATTCATTCTGTGTTTAATAAGAAGGCTGAATTTATGATCCAAGTAGCCTAAACCAAAATCCTTATTAGCTAAATAAGGCAGACCTTCCAAGAAAAAGTAAATCTGATTATGAGCAGAGAAGTTCAATATCATATGTGGTAGTTGCTCTGTGTGAAATTTTTGTCACTTAATGCTAAACATTGGCTTTCAGTCAAACTATCGTATAATTTGTTCTCACCCATCTAGAATGTTAACTTTTATAGTCTATATTATGCAAGCCATCTGGGAAATATGATTTAGCTAATCACAGTAATTTAGATAGTATGGCTTATTTAGGATATAGTAATAGTTCAAGCATTGTTCTTACTATTTACCATAGATATAACTCAAGTCCCTAAAAATATACTTTTTAAAAAATAAAGAATTTTCCTATAAGCCATGTGTCTTCTAATTTTAGCTGCTTTCCAGTGTTAGAAAGAAGAGCTCCACTTTTTTCCTTTCTGCAAAGCTTTAAAAATAATAGTACTTTTGACAGTCTCAAAATCTAAATAGCAACTTAATGAGAAATAGGAGGACACATTAATGTATATTATTAAAGATCAAAGGCTGGGCCTGGTGGATCACATCTGTGATCCCAGCTCTTGGGAGGCTGAGGCAATAGGATCACCTGAACTATACAGTGAAACTCTGTCTCAAAATAAAGAAAATATGGTATTTATACACAGTGGAATACTACTTTGCCATAAAAAGGACAAACTTGAGTCATTTGTAGGGAAATGGCTGGACTTTGAAGCCGTAATGTTAAGTAAAATAAGTCAGACACACAGGCTTAAGTATTTCATGGTTTCTCATATATGAGAAACCTAAAATATAAATGAAGAGCAAACTAAAATAACAGGAATCAGGGAAATGGATCTTTTGCAAAAAGAAAGAAGATTGAGAAATGGAGGGGCAAGAGAAGGAGGGGTGGGAAAATGGATGAAAAAAGAATTAAGATGTGTTATGTTCATGTAGCAAATCCCCATGATGAATGCAATCATTCTGTACTGCAAACATGTACTAATAAAAAATAAAAATTGAACCCCCCCTAAAAAAGACAAAGAATCCTGAAAAATAAATTTTGAATCCAAGTGACCTCTTTATTTAAGGATAAGGTTAAAATGATGAAAAAGTAGATGCTTGGGGCACAATATGGAAATCACATAGTAAAATAATCAAGGAAGATGTAAGATTGAAAACAAGGATAATGTAAAAGAATAAAGGAAGCTGTTTCTCCCACATGCTTATTTCAGTAGTGAGACATCTCATTAACTATGTAGATCTCAAAGGTCTAAGGTAGAGTTTGGAGGTGAGCCATTAAATTTTATTGTTCCTCTGAAACTAAGGACTATGAGCACTTTACCAGAGGGAATGTGTGTATGTTGGCAATATGTTTCCCAAACTTATACAAACTTTCAGTGAAACCTCAAGATATTCACAGACTTCTTTTAACCTAATTTATATTTCTAAAGTTGAAAGGTTTTTGGTTACAACATGTTAATTTTTATTCTTATCACATAAGTAATAATGCATATCTATTCCAGATAAATTGTAAAAATACAGACTGACAAAAATAATTTTAAAGTTACTGTAATTTTATCTCCTATAGGTAACTAATTTTATCTCCTATAGGTAACGACTGTTTACAACTTGACATATATGTATCTTTTTCTCATATATATAAAGTAATAGGCATAACATGTGTAATATAATATGTATAATATGTATATATAAAGTAATATGCAACAAAAATTTAAATCACTGACATTTTCAATTTAGTGAATATGTTTTTATAACATCATAAGTTTACTTAAAACATTTCTTACATTTGGATACTAAGATTAAAAAATTGATGTAACTTGTGTAAATTTATCTCTTGGACTTAACTAATGTTAGTGATGACAGCTTCCATTAAGCTAGTCTGCTTTGAGCTTTATGAATAAAATAAAGTCTGCAGGAAATTAAGTACTACTTTTCCCCTGTTAAAATTTCTACAAAACTAAGAAAACACTAAGATAGCAAAAAGTCATTGTTACCGTACAAAACTATAATCATCATAACTACCTCCTTTTACATCTATAGCTAACAGTGAATTTACTCCTACATAAGAATAAAACTCAACTCTTGATGACATATTGATAATGGGAGCAGAGACAAATAATAATATGTATAAAGTAACAATTAGATGAAAGAACTAAAAATAATATTAAAGTAGAAAGAGAAATCTGTAGAAGAATGAGTATGGTGAATAGAGAACATGGAATTCATCAGATTACAGGAATAATGTGTTTGTATATTTGCACCATATATTTTAGTATCATACACTATTAAATTAACTGGACAACAATCATGTGTTATTATTTAGCAATATGAATAAGATAGCTGCTGCGAAGTCTTTAGGCCATGTGCTTTCACTGAAATACACCGTAAAAGCAAGCACATCTGCTATGTTTGGGATTGACTAAGGCGTTCCAAATAACTGGCACACTAACAAAACCCATTAGAGGACACAATGGAGTTCCATTCACATTTACCATGGAAAGCACAAAATACCAAGAAAGAGCACAAATAAAAGGCAGAGCTATTATTAATATAAGAGGAAACATGAATAAATTCAGATACCTACCACATTCTTCAGTGGGAACAGTGCATTTGGGGAACTTCTCACTTCTTTCTAAATTATTGACTACATCAAATTTCACTGGAATGTTTTAAATTGGAATAATTATTATAAAATTCACATAGATAAATAGAAGGGACTGATAAAACCATTTTTAAAGAGTCATACAAAAATTAACAGATTACTAGAAGGTAAATTGATAGGAAGACTTAAAAAACCACATAGTACTAAAATTGGACCTAGTATAGATGCATCTTTGATGTATGATAAGCAAACATTACAATCAGACAGGTACTAGGAACACTAGCTATTTGAAAAGAGAATTCATATTTCACATATATATCAAAATAAACTCCCAGGGGATTAAGTGTGCTTTAAAAAAAGATGTACAAAAATACAAGAAAAATGTGAATATTTAATTTTTCATAAGATGGGGAATGTCATTCTCTTTATGGAAAAAGATATAAAGAAAAATTCATAGCTTTGAGTGCAAAACATTAAAAAATTTTATAAGAATATGTTTAATGAAATGCAAATTGCTGAAGTTATTGATAACTTTAAAAATACATATGTAATGATATATTACAAATATATAGAGGTCTTACAAATTAATAAGGGCAAAAGATGAGCAAAGAAGTTTTTAAAATTCAATTGCAAGGGCCGGGGATTTAGCTCAGTGGTTCTGGCACCTGCCTTGCAAGCGCAAGATCCCGAGTTCAATCCCCGGTATCCCCCCAAAAAATTCAAATGTAATTAAATCTCCAAAGAACTGTTAGGCTTTACTGCATACTGAAGAAACAACATTAAAATAATACTAAGTATTTTTCTAGCTAACACTGTCAAAAGTTTATTGTTATTATTATTATTAAATATCCATTAATGTTCGAAGAATCCTGAGGTGTTCTCTTACATACAGACAGAAGAATTTACTAGTATAAACCTTCTAGAGAACAAAGTTCTATGAGAACAAAGTGTCAGATGCCAAAATATTTGCAGAACTGAAAGCAAGAGTGAAAAACTGGAAGATGTATTAATTAATTAATGTATTATTAATATATTAATGTATTAATTCCCATTTTTTATAAAATGGGAAAACTTTAGATAAATTAGATAATGCTCATATATGAAATAATGTAAACTCATTAAAATCATATTTTCCAAATATTCAGTGATATGGCAGAATATATATAAGACATTATCAACAGTTTGTTACAATTTCATACACATTGCATGTATACAGAAATGTACATTTCCCTATGTGGTATCACTGGGAGTAACTTTTTTATGTTCTTTATATATATATATTTGATGAGAATATACTATTTACTTTTAAAATCTGATTTAAAATATATATGCTTTTTGAAAGAATTTCTCTGATTCCTCAAACAATTTGAAGATAAATATCTAAATATTTTGAAGACTATGAAAAGAAAATCTTGAAACTTATTTTCATTAATCATTTTGAATTTTGTAATAAAAGTTTGTCCTTATTCCTAAGCAATTGCATCTATATGAGCAACATTAACCACATTTTAAAGTTAAGCTTAGGAAATCACAGCCAAGGCTATGTACACAATAGGAAACTGAAACACTTTGGCTAAGAAGATTTAAAAAAATAGCAAAATGGGCAATACCACAAATTCACTGATTATGTTAATGCTCATGATCAGATTGGTTGGGTCTTCCACTTGTGAAATCTTTGAAAAAGCCTTCTTTTAATTTGTGGCTTTTTTGTGAAACAGTACTTTTGTATGGATAAAATTAAGCTGAAACATAAGTGTCTATACATTGAGCAAGAAAATCTTTTATGTGTTATGGGATCTTTATGTTAACAACCTATTCTGAAATAGGTGTAGATTATATATTAACATGCTGCCAGAATGTTGGTTTTCTGATTACGTAGCCATGTCTGGGTAAGGTAGAAAGATTTTCCTAACTCATTTCCCAGATTTTGATTGAAAATTAATTCTCGTCATGAATTTCACATAAATTATTTTTCTTGGTCTAGAAAAAATAAAACTGTTCATTGACAGGATTTTAATAGTAAACCGATATTTTCAATGGATTTTAAACAATTTAAGACAAATTTTTCAACATATTTTATAAATTAAGTCATGTCCTATTGCTCATTAAACCTATTTAAGCTGGGCAATGTTTCAAAAAGAAAGTAAGCATAGTAGATAAGCCTAACTGTATTTATAAGCACATGTAAATATTCTGTTCCTCTTTTCACTTCATTCCTTGGGTCAGAAGAATGATCTTCTGAATGATGACTTTCAGTGAGTCACAGCTCTTGCATTTCCGCAGAAGTAAAGAGGGTTACGGAGCTCCCTTCTGCTTACTTACAATGATACTGTAACAAGAGATAGTAGAGCATGAATAAAACCTTTTTAAGCTATTTGGGTTTTTTTCTGTCAATAATGAAGCAAAGTTTTTTAAAAAAACAGTTTAACATTTATACAATTACCATGGCTTGTGCTGGTGCAATTAGAAGATTGTTCACTTGTTCACTGCTGCTATCTGACTCTTAGCCTGAAGTACCCTTTGGTTCTAAAGGTAAGTACTGACACTCAGTGCATGTGGAAAATCCAAATCCTCATCAAATGTGGAGCTGTTTCCCCTCTAGAACACTATGAGCATTGCACAACAAAAGATTTGATTATAATTAAACATAGAAGGACTAACTTTATGTAACTTCCTCACTGCATTTCAAAATGAATACATTTTTGAAAGCAACATTTTCTGGAGAAAGACTTAAGGCAACTTAAGATCACTTTTTAGAAGCTCATATTGTTTACATTTTCAAGTAGTTCTTCTCTTTCTCCACTAGTAATTTTAACAAAGTAAACGCTTTGATGACATCTCTAACTGGCTTTTGATTGTAAACAAGCGCCTACCTGTTTTAATCACTGATATTTCATAACTGTACAAAAAGCCTTGTTTATATCTGCTACTCTTGTGGTAAGGTTAGTTGTTTCACTGCCAATAGATTATCAGATGATAATTATTACTCATCATCTTATTTCTCTGCATGGTAAAGTTTATTTGAAGTGAGTGGAAACTGCTCAACTCCTCCTGATGGTGTATCAGGCCAGGGCAATCATTTTATTTGCTTCACTTCCCTCTGCTTGATTCTTGTACTCCCTATCCCATGCCTGTACTCTTTGCCAGGTATCCACCTGTGCTCTTTTCTTTCTCAAGTTAATAAGTGTATTCTTCATGGAACTTGGTGTTTCCAAGATCCTCTTTCCGAGAATCACTACAGTCAGCCGTAGGAAGAGAGAGTTTAATTCAACCACCAATCACAGCATACTTAACTTCAGTCTTGTAACTGATGTCTTATCTGACTAATGACAGCACTGGGTCTCATTGACTCACTGTTGCGACAGCTGTTCCTCAATTTTGGCTGAAGCTTGAATGCTCTCTGCGGTGCCAGATGCTCAAAAATGCTCATTAGGTTGCCTAGATAACACAGGTTTATTGCACTTAGAGGAACAATATTTAGAAAGCATTCCTGTTCAGTACATAATTAATAGCCTTGGAGAATACATCTTGTTAGTTATATTTTACATACAATTAGAAATGGTTGGCCAGGGCTTAAATATTATTTATTTTGGAATAGTTAACTCAGTTGAAACTAATGTGTTTTTCTCTCCAGGTATACTGTTCCATTTGTGAGGATGTCTAAAGGCCCAACAAGTTAAGGCAGAGTTTTTGGCTTGAACTGCCATCAGGAATCTGCTGACATTTTACTCTGATGTTATTGGACCACTGGGACACCTCCAGATAATTGACATAACCCTGCAATGTCTAATGTAATATGTCGATAATAGTTAAAGGAGAGCAAACACCTTACAGCAACCAAGGGTAACATTTTTGTACCTGAGAGGTGCTAGCTCTGTAAGCAAATCAGTGTTTCTAAATCTAAGACAAAGGAAAGAGAGGTGTTTTATGAAGGGATTTAGGCCTTGGAATTTATATATGATATACTACAAAGATATAAAATATTGAAATAGAACTTAAGAGTTACTTCATGTATTTTAAAACATCTACAAGGTTTATTACAGTAAGAAAAATATTACCATTAATCCCCCTGAAAGAACTCCCCCTTGCTTAAAGCACACTTATCCCACAGTTTTTGTCATATTCTGAAGCAATTCTGGGAGTCTTCTTTGGGAACTTCTACCAAGTATGACTGACTACATATACCAAATGCTGCTGTCCAGTACCATCTAATAAAAACCAGACCGGTGAAAACACTACGGTGTCTCCTGCTCCACCCTATTTATCAGATCTGGTACCATGCAGCTTCAGACTCTTCCCCAAAGTCAAAATGGCCATGAAAGTAAACTTTTTGAATCAATTCAGGATATTGAGGAAGTCAAGACAGCAAAACTAAAGATAGTCACTGAATAGGACTTCAGAACTGCTTCAGAAAGTGGCAAGAATGGTGGAGTAAGTGTGTTTTAAGGAGGAGAAATATTTCCAGGGGGGATTAATGGCAATGTGTCTTTTACTATAATAAAATATTTAAAATGTAAACATTTACCCACTGCATTTTTTGATCACAGCTTGTAAGAGATTACATCTTTCTGAAGTACATACTAAAGATATCTCAGGGAGTCTCCGGAAGAGAAGGCCAGGGGTGGGGGAGGGGGAGAGGATTTATGATTTTAATGAACTTTATTCTTTGAATTCAAGGCATGTCTTGAGGATTTTTCACAAAAACAATTGACTCTTTTCATGGCTTAATGCCACAGTAACTTCCTGCTCACAGCTAGCGGATTGCCATGGACACTCTCTCAGATGCCTTGTACTCTCTCCACATCTCCAGAAGTTTATAGGTGGGTACAAGCAGAAAGAGCATTGGGAACTGCTCTGTGCATGAAGCTGGCTTGGGGCATTAAACAATATGTGCCCTTGTAATACAAATTACTATTAGAAATTTGTAGTATAGGAAAAAATAATTTCTACACAAATAAAAAGACAATGCTTTCGAAATCCAGAAAATACCAGGCAACCATAAACCACTGACTTAAAGCAGTAGTAAACACGATTTCACAGAGGCGTAACAGCCCACAAGTAAGAAAGGCAAGGCCAATGGTTTTGCTTCCCTGAAGTAGGAACTGGACGTAGAGATGAAAAGGATAAGCGTACAATTAAACATGAATATAGACTGTCTGCTGGATAATTCCAGGCCACAGTTTCAATTTTCCCCAATAATTAAATTGAATTAACTTTGCCTGAACTTTATGAATGATTTCCTGAATTTTTTTTTAAATCCATCTGTGTAAGTAAATTGAGAACTCTTTTGGTTGAAAATAACTTGAAATTTCACTCAATCATATTCTATTATACTGACAATACTGAATAAAACAGAAATGAGAGAAAACTTTCTCCAATGGCTGTTGTCTCAGAGAAAAGATTCGTCCCAATCTGTTCATAAAAAAAATCCCAACATAAAACTCTTGTCTTACAAGACCACCTGTATGATGACTTATAACATGTATTAAATTAGCACAGGTTAAATGTAGCATCATTTTATCAAATGCATATTTGCTAAATAAATGAATTAAATGGTTGCAAACACAAGAAACATCAAATTAACCAAAACACGCAGATATATCATCTATTCCATGAACCTTGATGGTGTTAGAGATGAAAATTTCTGTGGATCAGTTCCTCCTCAAGAAGGGTTCTCAAACTATTTCATAGCATAGTCAAGTAAGAGGGTCATAATTTTTTAATGGTGTTTCGAGACAGGGTCTTGCAGTGTAGTTCAGGCTGGCCTCGAACTCACTATGTAGCCCAGGCCAGCCTCGAAAACACAGCAATCCTTCCTTAGCCTCCTGTAGTGCCCTGGAGTAGCACCAAAAAGCTACGCAGATGAATCTCAGAAACACTTGTGACCCACAAGAGGCGCCGGGGTCACACTGCATGGGAAGACTCACTCTCCCCAAGCGCCTTCCTGCCTCAGGGCCCTTGCTTGGCCTCTCAGTTACCTACACTTCCTCCCTTCTTGGCCTCCCCACCCAACCTCTAATTCTTATCCTTCATCTGGCACTTTAACTGCATTTCTTTGACTCATACACAGTCTTTCTCATAGTTATAACTGAATTGTAATTTGTGTAGTATTTTTTGATTAATACGCTAGATTGTAAGCTCCTTGAGAGTTCAAAATGTGTCTCTTGTTCTATGCCGTAAACTCAGCATTAATTTGGGCACATAGTAGGTATTCAATAAATATTCATTAAATAAATCAACTGTGAATTTAAGATTTACAATCTCAAAGTAATATTTCCTTTTTTAAAAAAGTTTTGTTTTCATTAGTATATGTCGATAGTACATAATAATTACGTTCACCATGGGAAATTGGTATATGAACAGGACACATCTTAAATCTTTTTCAGAGGAATATTTCTTGCCACTTATAATTTCTCACCCCTCTCAGTTCCTCTACAGAGCAGGGACTATTCTAAATCTCTCCTTTTACGAGTAGAAGCAGATTCAATACATTAGTATCACTAAGAAACAGAAGCCATTGCCCAGGGACTTCTGTAGGCACTCACATCTCCACTCTTAACTGACTTTTATATTCACCCACTGATCTCTGTCCCTTGCATCTCGCAGAGTCAAGTGTCTCTACTTTTTCCCAAATTCCAATCTCTAGAACTTCTCAAGCTTCAGTCGCTCTCTCTTCACTGACTGTTCTTCTTGGCCCTTATAACACAATGCACGCTCTGCTCCCTTAAAATGTCCTTTCCTTCTTTACCAAGTGCAGTAAGCATCTGTAGTTCATAGATTTTTCTTGTGGCAGTTGTCATCCTCTACGAATGTATTCCTGTCCATCTCCCTTCTGTCTGGGGACCACTTTAAAGCAGAAACCACTGAATCCTTCAGTCCTCTGCAGCAGAACAAGTGTTTGGCTGATATTTAACACAGAATGAATGGAAAGGGTTATTGAACACAGAATGAAAACAAAGCAGGGCTAAATACATTATCAACTTAGTAAATATCTCTTATTTTGTGTTTCCTGTAGTTAGCTGTTATCAAAAAGTAGTGGATGGGAATGTAATATTGATAATGAACTGCAAATTCTGCCTTGCCATTATTTTTATATAAAATGATTGCCTTTAACAATAAATATATGAAATTTACGTCAAACTCCCTCCAGGATTTAGTGAATTCATCAATATTTCCTTCTGTTCAATTATTTAAATCTTCAATTATGTATTATCCCCTTATGAGTAAAAGAGAATCTTAGTTTTAATACTACTGGGAAAATACTTCACCACAATTTTCTATTTCAAATATAATTTCGACTTCACTTTTCAAAATAGCTCTACTTTTTTTATTAGTAACTCATAAATAGAACTTTAATTAATTTTCCCCTTTTAAACTCTCCCTCTGGGGATCTGTCACTGAAATAAATGTAGTGGTGGACCATACATAGGTGTCTATAATACTGAACAGCTTATTGAAATACTGTACAGGTCATTAAAATAAAAAGTGCTTCATATATGTGCATATAAAATTAAAAGGCCCCTAATATATGATTCTTTTCTTAATATATATATATATATGATAGATCTTATACTTTGAAATATCAAGTTATGAATGGGGCCCACAATTAATTGGTTGAGGAGAGCTGGGTAAATTTACATTGCAAATTATTAGAGAATGGGATTGCTTCTGCAACTTTTTCCTTTCCTTTTGAAAATTTTCCAAAGTAGCCCTTGACAGGGGAAAGGACTTAGAAAGTTTGATCTTTTATGTACACCTCCCTACGTTTCAGAAAAGAAAAGGAAAAGGAAAAGACAAGAAAAGGAAGAGTCAGCGAGAGTGGGGGGCTGATGTCTGTATCTTCCGAAGGTATGCATCAGAATGCAGGCATATAGAGTCACTTTAAGTGGATTCAAAATAGAAACATTTTTATTAATATAAAAAAGAACCACAAAGTGGACAAATTAAATATTACTACTGTTTGTGCAGGAAAAAGTTTATTTTATTAAACAAGTTGGTTGCCACATAATCAGATTAATCTGCCATTAGTATTTTCAAACATATGAAGAACATAAAAATTTTCATTCTTAAAGAATAAATCCATGGAAGTCATAACTGCATATCTATCAAACAAAAATAGCTATGTGAGACAATGCACAGGTTAAGAAGGCTTAGCCTTTCCATAATATATATGTACTTTAAAACATCACAATGCACATGATAAATACATAGTTTTATCTATTCATTAAAGTAACTAATTTTTCTAAAAGAGAGGCTGAGCACAGTCGTGTGTGCTTGTAATCCCACCTACTCAGCAGGCTAAGGCAAGATCACAAATTGAAGGCTAACACAGCAAAAAACTTTCTTAAAAAAATTTAAAAAACTAACAAGAAAAACAAACATAACTCTTTCTTTTCTATGCTTTTTAGACATATGAATTTTAGAAATATGACCTTTATTTTGATACATACTTATCTTGCAAATTAACTCCCTTCTCTCCAAATTTCCAGTATGTACATTGTATTTTGAAAATATTCAACATTATTACTAGATAAATATTGAAAGATGTTACTAAAATTTGCTTCCACAAATTTTTACCAATATGAATGGAAAGAATTTTTTTAATCAAAAAAGACTATTAATAAGTGTGTTACTGAGCTTTTCATTAATCTTAGATATACATTTTTATATTCCAAATCATAAAAACATCTAAACTAAATAAACTGCACAATTATTGCAATATGTTCTAGAAAAGTGTTTATCATTGTTAGTTATATCATTCTTTTTATTCTCAATTTAGAGTTTCTATAGGTTTAAATGAAGCAATTACTTTTTAATTTCATTTTTGTATGGCTATGAATGTTGCTTCTATAATATATCTGAATCGTGGTATTCCTTATTTTCAGCTCACAAAATTGGTGAAACACTAGCATTAGAAATAATCATTTTTTCCACCATTATATCAGTTATGTGCTCAAAATCTATTTCAAATCCATTCACGTCTCCCCATTTATCCTGCTTATACCAAGATTGAAACCACCCCCACTGAGTATTAGGCAACTATTTTGTGACAAGTGTGCCATCATTTGCCCATACTTCACTATTTCTTTCTTTCCCTTTATTTTTTCTTCCTTCCTTTAATCAATACGTACTGACTGTTTACTGCATGCCAATTACCAATAAAGAAATTATTAGAATATTGAAACATTCATTAAAATGAAAAGTTGTTCACATATATAGACAGACATTCAAGATACACTGGTGAAAACTCAACCAAACAAATAAACATCCTGACTTGGCAGAGCTCATATTGTAGGAAAGTGAGAAAGAACAAAAAGGGATGAGTTAATTGTATAGTATGGAAGAGGGTGATAGGCACTACTGAGAAAAGGATTGGAGCAGAATGATGCAGATGAATAAGCAGATGCAATTTTATACTGGGTACTCCAGGGAGGCCTTGCTGAATAGGTAACATTCAAGCAAAGACTTCAAAGGGATCCGAGAGTAAAGCTAAAGATACCAAAGATACCAGAAGGAAGGGCAGTTCTGGCACAGGAGCAGAGCCCCCAGGACAGGATCACACCTGCTGGGTCTGAAGAATACCATGGAGGCTGGGATGGCTGGAGCAGGGCGACTACCAGAAAATGGGGTTGGAAAAGTGACAACAGCCTCTTCTGTCCTTGTCTACTCTGCAAACTTCCAACAGCTTCCAGAGTACTTCTTCCCATTAAAAATATTTATTTGTTTTATCAAATAATGCATATATATGTATAATTTAAACCTTCAAGTCCCACTACAGTACTAATAAAAAACCAGCTCATCCCAGTGCAACTCTCCAGTCCAGGTTCCTGCAGGCCACAACACTCCATTCTCTAAGCTATCTTTTCTGTAATTTAACTCCACAACATGCTTTTATTTTAATTTCTTGACATGTGAACTTTAGAAATATTTCCTTTTTATTTTGATACATATTTACTCTGTAAGTTAAATAGCTAGCTCCCTTCTGTCCAAATTTCCAATATGGACATCATATTTTGAAAACAGTCAGCATTATTATTAGTTAAATATTGATGACTATGGAGCAAATTAGTGTATTCTTTCCATCATCTTTTTCTTTTCCTTTCAGTTAATGTTTTTTATTTGATTCGTTTTCTCTTTACTAACCGCTAATTTCCCCCAAGTCTCTGAGGCACATACATAGTTCTGTATTGTCTGATGAGTCTGTGAATTATTGACACAGCATTTCCATCCCCTCGGCCCTGGAAATCCCTGCTCCCACATGGTCATGTGCCAACACCCCTGAAGCCTCACTTGTCTGCTAAGGCTTTCCTTCATTCTGATTGATGTTTCATTGATTTCTGGTTTCTTGAATCTCATGAATCCCCTTCATTGGTTTATACCCTTACTTTGGTTGAGCGCTGGAGCACATCTTCCAGCAGTTTATGAGAAAAAAAAAGTGTGCAAGACAAACATTTGAGCTGTTCTATCTTCACTATTCTAACTTGAGAACAACTTTGTCCAATTTTTCAAGCTGTATATCGCGCCCTTATTCCTTCAGTGTTGACATTAGGAAATTTAGTATTTTCTTATTTTCAGTCCTTTGTATGTTAGACCTGCTTTTTCTTCTCCTCTAAATTATCAGAATACTTTCTTTGACTCCGGTATTTTGAATGTTCACATAATATGATTTTACTTTGGATCATTTATCATTGACTCTACTAGATCTATTTAGGCTTCTAATTTAAAGGCCAGTGACACTCTTGACATTTATTTTTTAAAATTATTTGTTTCATTTTATTTTAATTGACATATAATAATTATACATATTTGTAGTATGCACTGTAATGTTTCAGTGCATAAATATGTTGTGTGAGGATCAATTCAGGATAATTAATACACAAATTATCTTAAACATTGTGGAATACTCAAAAGCCTTTAATCTATTTTGAAGTTTAAAATACATTATTAACTACAGTCCACCCTACTGTGCAACATAATACCAGAATTCATTCCTTCCAACTGTAATTGTGTACAAGTCAACTAACTTGTCCCTACCACCCTCCACCCTACTACATTGGATACATCTTTTATAACTGTCTTACCTTTGTTTGCATTTTTCCTTTTCTCCAAAAAGTTGAGTATTAGATTTTCAGGATTGATCATCTACTTTTAATTATATTCTCACTTTTAGTGTCCACATCTTTGGAATTCACTTTTACTTTCAGCAATATTTTTAATCTACTATTTAGCTCCTTAGTTCAACTTCCATTTTTTTCATTATTTTAAAAAATTCTAAGGGCTCTTTCTTGGTCTTCTTATGCCATTTAAAAAGTACTTTGTCCTTCTATGATGACTGCAAACTCTATTTTTCTCCCTAAATATACCAATAGATTTTATAAAATTTCACTCCTCTTCCTGGATTGTCTGTCTTTTCTGATTTCCTTTATTTGTGCTTTGGTATGTTTGGTTACTTTGATTACTTTCATCCTGGATTCTTGGCATAAATATCTGGTCATTCTTGATAAATCCTTATTTAATAGTAATATATCAAAATATAGAAGAAATGTATTTGTATTGGGCGGAACTGAATAAGGCTTATCAAATGATATGCTTTCTTATAGGATGTTAACAAAGTAAGGTAGATTTTTTTCACGGTAGAATTCTAAATATCAGTATCAGTTGTGCACATACTTTTGCCATACTGGGACCAGGATACAGGAATGCAATTAAAATAAATGCTTCACATTTGACACTCAGCTTTTCATTAACTTTCTTGTTTTCATCCCCACAACTCGTTCTTACCCTCTGCTATACATGGATCTCAAAGTAAGATACAAAGGGCAAGAAGAAAAAACATTATTACAGAAGAAATATAATAGTCTAGAGGAGAGGAGCTGTAAGGCTAGACTGGGAGTCCTAACGTCTGACAGCCTTCTTCTATAAAGATTGGTTTCAAGTGAATGTGACACATACACAGACAGAAAGAAACATGAATGTTGGATGCACCAGCATTCTAAAAAGAAAGAGGAAAAGCAGAATAAAAACAAAGAAATGCAAAAGTTATGTAGTTGATATTCTTTTCCAAAGGGGCTGATCATACCTTTGATAAGATCTACTAATTTAGCTACCATAGGAACAGATGAACTAGACAGATAATGCGGTTGACAACAGGTGAATAGACATAAGGTTGTGACTCTGTAGTCAGATTATGACTACCCAACCATCAATAGCACATTTCTCCAAAATCTTAAAGAAAAGTATCCATAATTATGCTATAAGCAAATGACTAACCATTCCTAATATAAAACATAATGTCCTCTTCCTCTATACTTATTTGGCAACTGTTGACACATTTGGTTAGAGCTTGATATACTCAAGATTAAAAATCTCTGGTTCATTTCTCTCATCAGCTATTTCACTGCTTTCTTTTCTGAACACAAAGATTATCACCATCCAATTGGATAGTCAAATTTGCCGACAAATTAGTTTAAACCAAGATCATTGTAATTAGTTTTATTTTCATTTGAAAATAGCATCCTGTCAGCAGTGGTGAGTGGTGCAGCAGAAGCGTGCTGGGCCCATAACTCAGAGGTCAATGGGTCGAAAAATATGCACCCTAGAGAAATAATCTGAATTGAAAATCTCATTAAACTATACTTTTGAAAAAAAATGTATACGACATTTAACTAGTGTTTATTGATTTTATTTGTGAATTGTCATTTTATTTATTAGTGAAATTTGTTAAGTTTAAAATCTAACATATACAAATTATAAATTGCATTGCTTAAAATATTCTAATTTTTATGATTTTTAAAGGACTTTTGACTTTTTCCACAGATTTCCATGTATAAACATTTTAAATGAGGAAACTGCAGTTATTGTCCAATGATCTAATAAACCCATAATTTAATTACATGATGTGAAAATTTAGACAGATGCAGAGATAATTCTTTAATGTATGCTCCCTAAGTGACTAGTGAATAATAAATTATAAAAAATTCAGCATATATATGTACTTATGAAGTAACATGGAGTTGTTTCATTTGTAAAACATGTACTCCTAATATTTACCAAGACATGATAAGGTAAAATAAAGTTCTTGGAATTATTTTTCATAATTAATTTGGACAATATAAACAACTGTTACACTGTATAGTTCTTCACAAATGCTAACAAGGATTTTGATAAAATGCCAATGAGTTTAAAGGTTTTTTTTAGAGTTGTCGCTACACATTTAATAATGGCAACCTAATATTACTCCAGTTGTTTATTAAATATCATGCTTGTAAGTAAAAAATAATTTATCTTATATCATCCTTTCTTTCATCATACTTTAAATAGATATTATTATTGATGGAATTGAACCTCATGACTAATGTTGATTTAAATAAGATATTTAAATAATATATTCATTATAATGGTTATGTTTCAGTTTTCAATTCCATTATCTTCACTATAGTACTAAAAGTACAAAATTTTGGAGGGCAGGAGCAAGGTCTCTCTCTGCAGGTATAATATACTGGAAATTTGCCATTGTATCAAATTTTTATCATTAAAATATAGTAACTTATTATTCCATATGCGTACTAAATATAACCCAAGTTTATCTGCCAAAGTTTGGATCTTATACTTTTTAATAGTGTGACTAAAACCTGAAAATTGACTCTCACTGATATCAGGAAGTGAAGATCAAGCAAATTCCTCTCCAAATGATGCTGAGCTAGTGAATATCTAACTGTCTTTGACATGTGTCACCAGAACCTGCTTCCACTTCCTGTGCCCCATGCAGGGCCTCTCCTGAAACCCACTCACCAGAACCACCTTTAGACAAACTCTTATTTTCAAAAATCTGTAATACCAAATCAGGTACCTAGTAAACAATGACAGTCTTAAACTTAATTAAAATTCTTTATAAACCATGAAGATCAATTTGATTTATGGAAGCCTGCTTTATGACATTGGATCTGAAATACTGAATCATATCTCAGACATTACAGTTGAACAAAATGGATAAAATATTTAAAAATTCCTTTCATTTACCCTCTAGTGGATTATTAAGAACACTATCCATAAAAGCTTATTTAAAACCTGTTACTAAAATAAAAATAAAATAAACATTTTGGATACCAGAAAGCAATTACTAATATTTCTTTAAATCTGAATTTTATATTTTGATTTCAAAGATTTAGAAGGCAAGAAGTATTCCTTTCTTTGCTGATATAGTCTTTAGTCAACCACAGACTTTGTTCTTTTGGAATAACTGCTTTCTTTGTATGTCCATCAACAGAGAAAGGAATAAAGAAAATGTATTTATATACAATTGAGTATTACTCCTAAGGAAGGATAAATTGAGTCATTTGCAGGAAAATGAGTGCACCTATAGCCAATAATATTAAGTGAAATAAATAAGATGCATAAGCTTAAATATCTCATGGTTTCCCTTATATGAGAAACCCAAAGTATAAAAAACTTAAGGAGCAAAATAAAAGACAGATGATAGGAAACAGGGAGACAGACCTTTGGAAATGGGAAGGGGACCGAGTGATGGAGGCAAGGGAACGGGGAAAGGGTGGAAGAGGAAGTGGAAAGAATTAAGATGTGTTATGTACATGTACCAACTCCCCATGATGAATGTAATAATTACATACTGTAAACATGTACTAATAAAAACAAATTTCAAAAGCTAAACTATTTTAATTTACAAAATAAACAGAGCAGAGCTTTTCAAAAATTATCACGAGGCTAAATTCTAAGATTGTTGACCCTTGAATAAAATTTTTAAAATTCTTAAATATATGAAAATTAAAAATCATAATTAAAATTCTCTGATTTCCTAGAAAAAAGTACTTTTGACATATGATAGGGAGGATATATACAAAGAACCACAACTTTCATTTAAAAGGAAAATCTCATGTAGTCAAGATCCCTTTAACTTTTCGGGTAGTTGAGGTGATTGAAAGAAACATACACCAACTATAAGCAGTATCTACTGTTTACTTTATATTAAAATGAAAAAATCAAAAATTTAAAACTCAAAATAATTATTTTAGCAATTATTATCACCTAAGAACATTAGAGGCTGGAGTATACTTAGGCGTTAAAGTGTGTAGTAACGACAATTCTGCTCTCAATTTCCATAATACCAAATTTTCCATGATACATATGATTGTGACTTATCTTTCTGTGCCTGGCTTATTTTATTTAAAAACATAATGGTTTCTAATTCTATGCACGTTGTGGCAAATGGCAGGATGCATTATTTTTATGGCTGACTAGTATTCCATTGTATTCCTATGACTAGTATTCCATATGCATGACCTTCTCTTTATCCTTCTCTTCATCAGCTGACTGCCACATAGGTTGTTTCCATCTTTTGGCTATTATGAATAGTGCTGTAATGAAGATGGGAATGCAGATGCCTCTGTGGCATACTTATTTTATTTACCTGGGACACATAACCGGTAGTGGGTTGGCTGCATCATAGAGTAGTTCTGTTTTTACTTTTTTGGGGAACCTCCATACTATTTTCTATAATGATATAATTTCACCATTTTTTCCTTGTTCGAAAAATGAACAAGGAAAAAGTCTTTTAACAAAACAAGTGATATTGCAATCAATCAGTTCTAAGTCCAGAATTCCTAGCAAATTCATGCCTTCCAGAAAAAAAATGCATTTTTAAAACTGGACTGATTTTAAAAATCAGCATATGATATATTATATGATACTGAACAGCAAAGAAACAGTTGCTCAACCTTAATTAAGTGATGCAATCATGACTAGGACTGTGCTAGTACCAAGTAAACTAGTATTCTTCAAGGATAAAGGACTGGAAGGTCTGTCTTCCCAGCGGCCAGCCTCTTGTGTGACATGTAAGTGTTCTATATTGAACAAGTATATACAACATTCAAACAGGGAATTTGTGGTAGGTTGTCGCTACCTTTGATTTTCCTTTCTCATACATTAAAAAGTTAATTTCATGATTTTCCAACATTACACTCTATGACTGTGGAAACTTGAAGATGTACATTACAGAAAACAGTGTTATAAGGCATTTGCCTCAATGTGGACCTTCAAAGAGATATTATAAACTGATGAACTAAATAAAGAAATTAAATATTCATCACAACATTGGATTTTGATAGGTGAAAAGAAATTAAAGGTAACAAATTACTAGTACAAAAAATCTTTCATGCTCTGATATGTATTTATGAAAGGTTCCTAGGAAAATCATTCCATAAATGGCACCAAAGATCAAGTAATTGATATTTTCTAAAACCACACATCTATAATAAAATACCAGAAGATTATAAATAAATTCTCATTTGACCTGTGTAATATTTCATTCATCAAAATTTAAAATATACTAATTAATCAAGAAATTTTTGGTAACTGTGTAATGCTGTGATATTCTTTAAAAGAAATCAATATTTTACAGTCTTAAACAAATATACAAAAAAGACTTTACAGTTACACTGTTCTGTTTTCCTACCTACTAACCATTTTAACAAAAAATACACTTTTTCTGGAATAATATTTACCTAAATTAAATTTTCATTGCATTGCTTTTGAACTTTACATAAAATTGCCTCATATGTATTTTTTTCTCACTTTGAGTAGGCTGTGAACATGAAAATAAGAATAGTGGCATCATAGTGTTTTGATTGAATTATGTAAGAGATTTCTTAAAACACTGCTTTGTTATTCCTTTCATTTTCAAGAAGAGATGCTCAGAATTTAAATGCATTCCTGATAGTAAATATCAGAAACACATAATGTGGTAAGTACATGGGGACAAATGTTACTGAATCCCACCTCCCTTTTCAATCAGCTTAGATCCAAGCTTTCCTGTTTACTAGCTGCGTCGTGTTGGGCAAGTTATTTGACCTTTCTGTGCTCCATCTTCATTTGTAAAGTGCATACAACAAAACTTGTTATTACAGTTAAATTACAAAATAAATGGAAAATACTTAATAATGATTGGCTTACAGGTCACATACAAAAAAACTGGTGGTCATCATACTCATTTGAATGTAGAAATTCCACTATCTTTTTTGGATTCCAAACACTGATCACAGTGTCTACAAAAATGCATAAACATATTTTCATTCTAGCATGTCCTTAAATTCTATACCCTTCTATCAATGCAAAGATTTAAAGTCAGGCAGGGAAAGGCAACTAAATAAATTGGGCTACTGTGATTTACCTGTATCTTCATCCCAATATATCAAGGCTTCTTGACACAGGGACTCTCAAGATCTCTTTTCAATTTGACATCATTCATATCATGTGAGGAGCTAGTGTCTGGCTCTGAGGACTTCGCACAGAAGAACAGGAAGAGAAATGGGTACACAAACACCATGCAGTAGAACCTAAGCAATCAGTGAGACACATCACAACCATGATTTCACAGAAGAGTGATCCTCTTGGGGCAGAGAGAAAGGTCTCAGTGACAAGGCGGAGCATGTGCTCCATGGTCAAGGGTGAGAAGCCTCGCCTGTGTCGCACTGGTTTCTTCAGTTGCCAGGGCTTTGACCTTGTTCACATTTATGACTCTGTGGCATTAGGGTCTAGTTTCAGATCATTCTATTTATCTTCACCCTGGTCATGTTTCTCACTGTCTTCCAGCTCTCTAACTTGACCTCTCCATTCTGAAAACCAAGTACTGGTTCCTAACACCTGTCTCTCAGGTTTCAGTGCCTGTTCATGTGTCCTGTTCTACTTCAGCGAATGACCATCTCACCTCTCTGCCCAGGCATCAGCCCCGAGAGTGTCTGCTGACTGGGCCAGAATTTTCTTCAGAATATGGATCTGTGTCTGTTCCAAGAGCAATGCAGTTCCCAGTATTTACCCACGGAGAACACAATGGTCATTAGAGAGCTTAGCCTCCAACAGTTGATGAAAGACACCTTTACTCTATGTCCTCGTGTAATAATATCTCAGGGGATCTACCAAGCTTCAGTTGCAAGCTGCTCCAGACTACATAAAGCTATAAAGTTCTCCACGGACACCTGGTCTTTCCCCCAGATCTACGACAAGGTCTCCTTTGGTCCTAAGTTCACAGCTACCCAACTTCTGTATGCTCAGCTATAACTCCCAGGAGCTCCAAGATTCAAAATTTCTCTAGAGAGAAACTAGATAAAGTCCCTGAATTATCATTCTGTCCAAATGAAATCTGAACTCTTAGTAACTTCAAAAATAAAATGAAACTTTTAAGAACAAAAACAAGATGTGAACTTACATAGTCAGCAGAATGTTTCCTCCATATATTCAGTGTTACATGTAAAATATTATGAGCATAATGAAATAAGATACAAAAATATATTTGAGAGATTTCTAAATTAGATGTGAACAAATCTCTCAAGTATTAGAAGGTTGATATATTATGAGTGATAACTGAAAATAAATATAATCAATGTGAATTGGGACATGGACTTCAATGCCCAATATAATTTTCAAAGAGGGAGAAAACAGAGATGTGTTGTTTCTGGTGAATGAAAACAACTAATACTGAAGTGATTTTTGAAGCAAGATTTTTGAAGTAAGAAATTTTTACTGTCTTGGGACCTGAACATTAAGCCAAGAAAGAAGGTAGCAGTGATGGCAAAGTTTTACCTAAGAAAACTTAGGTTATAGAAATTACCTGAAGCTTTATTGCAGTGAATAAACATAATTTGAGTTCTTTCTGTAGCATCATTTGATGTCAATTCCTTTCTGGTAGCTATTATACTGTTGCCGCAAATGTTCAAAAATATTATTCTGTATCAGTGGGCTCATGCAATATTTTTCTTCCTTTAGCTGGCTTATTTCACTTAGTATACTATTCTTAAGGTTCACCTATGTTGTAGAATATGACAAAATTTCTTTTTGTTTTTAAAGATGACTAACATTTCACGATGTACATATAACACATTTTCTGTGTCCACTTATCCATCAATGGACTTTTAGGTTATTTCCACCTCTTGGCTATGGGGAATAATGCTTCAGTATCTAAAGTAGCAAAACTCTTAGAGAGCAGAATGGTAATTCCTAGGGCTGGAGGAAGGGAGAAACTGAAACTTGCTATTCAATGGTTGTAGAGTTTCACAAACGCAAGATGAAAAACTCTATAGAGATATACTCTATAGCAATGTGCATATAGTAACAATACTATACAGTTAACAATTTAGGAAAGTAGATTTCATGTTATGTGTTTTTTCACAATTTAAAAAAATCTACTTTATATTAAGTCAATTACAGAATCACTGGTGTTAATGTGCTCCTTTTAAAATGTATGTATGTCCTCATTAACTTTGGTTATTCACAGCCCAGCATGAATTACATTGATCTGATAATCAGTGAAGAAATCTGCAAGTGATCAGGATAAAGGAATGAAGGTTAGACAGGGAAAAGAGGCAGAACAGGTGACTATAGAGTGTAGGACATTTGGTAAGAAGGAGAATCCAGAAAAGCTGCTGAAAGAAGGGATCCTGGACTTCCAAGGGCAACATGTAGTCATACATATCTGGGGAGGGTGAAAGTGGAATATGGTAAGGAGAAGAAAATGCTAAGCCACATTTCTTTTTCCTCGAGATTTGCCTAGGCTTCTGGAGGAGCCAGTCTTTGTATGTCACTGAAAACTATTTTCTTAAACTTTGGTGTGAAAACTGTAAGCTGCCAATGCCTTTTATACCCTTTCCTCCTAGGCCAGTATGAGTCATCACAAAGGTTCTCAAATAATCCTTTAAGACAAAGGGATTTTTATTTCTGAGATCAACAGTGTATAACAACAGAAGATTCATAAAAATGTAACAAAGATTAAAATTAATCAACTCCTAAGCTACAATAAAGCTTTAAATTTCTAAGCTTTATAACTTTTTATGTATAAAACCTTGTAATTTATCTCTCATATAATTCATATTTCCTTCAAAATATTATTGTTTTATATTTCTCCCAATAAACATTTTTTTAAATACAATGTTATTTTTGGTATAAGCAGTTTGCAAGAATTCTAATTATGATATCCATCATTAACTTCCAAGGTGTCCCCATTTTCCTAAATGTCTAGAGTTTAAATATCTGTCTCCAAAAATATATAATTACCCCATACCTACATTACTTGAATGAAGAGTAGGATGGACAAGACTAGAAGAAAATACATAGCTGAGATAGGTCATATTTACTTATTATTCTCATTAAAATAAAAAACGGGCTTGTTTTAGGTCGGCACTGTATTTATGGGCCTTAAAACTAGGGATACTCCCTCTGTTTTAAAAGAGAAACAAGCTACTTTTGAAAAAAGTATTTGAATCTCAAAATAGCTAAAACTTTTTTAAACAAAAGATAAAAACGGTTTACACAAATAAAAGACCCCAGAGAACATATTTTATCTCTGTCCTTCACATTTTAAGACAGGAATTATTGGGCCAGGGATTTAGCTCAGTGGTTCCGCTGCCTGCCTTGCAAGTGCAAGGTCCTGAGTTCGATCCCCGGTACCAAAAAAAAAGAGGGATTATTTTAAAAATTAGAGTGATATTCTCAAGCAAAAGTTTAACTATCACCATGAAATCTACAGAATCTTTCACTTTGAAGGACTATCCACTTTCAGAGTGACAAATCACAAAAACTATCTTAAAAAATATATATATATATATATATAACAATAAGAACAATACCATCAAAATTCTAAGAAAATGATATTTTGAATCTAGAATACTATGCCTGCTGATTCCCTCCATAAAAATTTCTCAATCTAAGAAAGAGATCAAACACTTGGTAATGAAATTTAGAGTTAAGAGACAATAATTGAAAAACAATAAATACCACATCCAATAAAGTATTCAAAAATCCAAACAAACGGTAATGGAAAATTTGAAATATATTTTCTTCAAGGGTTCCAACAATCTAGATGAAATAGTAGAGTGCTACCTCAGGTAATAAAGGGCAAAATATTTGAACAGAAAGCAATTTGTAGGAGATATGCAACCAAAAATAAAATAAAATAAAATGGTAAACATTTAATGATATTGTTTATTAAACCAATGCAAAGTAAAACAAGAATGGGTTTTATGTTCTTTGTTTTTGTTTAGTATCTTACATCAGAAAGGCTTTGATCCTCCCATACAACCCTGACAAAACCACCAACTTCTCAGACCATGGTTTGACAATCTGAATTAGCAATCTTAGAAATGCCTTCCTGGTAAGACATTTTTTTCTAATAATTTATCCTAAAAAATGAATACACAGTAGGAGCTAAGGAATTAGACTATGAAGCCAGACAATCCTGGATCTAAGTCTCATGTCACACCACTACTTACTAGCCCTGTGAACATGACCAAATTATTTAATACCTTCTCAATCCCATCTAAGTCTAGATTTCCTCAGTCATATCCCTGAATGAAGATAAAGAAAAGTTCTACTCAATAGCATAATTTCTTTCCATCGAGAAAACAGAGGTAAAATAATTAGCGTACTATCTGGCCACTGAAAAATAAGCAGGAAACCTTGATGCTCATTAAGCTGTTATTGTTATAAGCAAATGAGTATAAACTATATTCTTTCGTGCATTATGAATAACAGCAAAAATATAGTTAGAACATAGTCTAAGGGAATACATTTTGACAGTGATTATTAATTGCTTCCCCCCAAAACAAAAATTGTTTTCCACTTGTACTACAGAAACAAATGTTCACCTAGGTTCCCGACCATCCAGAGCAAATGTTAACCTGTCCAGGCTTTCTCGTGGACTGGGGCTACATCCTGAAAAAGTGAGATGACCTTGGCACTGTGCCTCTGAGGGGAATAAGCAGGCCCAGATCTTCCTCCATTTCTCCTTCCTACCTGAGGGGATACCAAGAATACTGAACCACTCAGAACCTGTGGAAGAGGGTAATGCCCCAGGGCTAGTAGAACAACAAGATGAAAAAAATAAAAGGGCCTCAGATATTCACATTGTGGCATGCAAGCCATCTCCACTGACTGTTGGACAGCAAACCATCAGTCTGAATTGATAAGGAAAAGAGAAAGAAACTTGTTTCTTATTTCTTGTTTAAAACACACAGTCACAGGTTGCTTTGACACACAATCAAATTATATTTTAACTAATACAGCAATTAAAGATGATAATGTGCAATGACATGATTAAATTTTCACTATATTTTAAATTCAGAAGGCAGATTACCATACCATTTGTATAGGTCACTCTTGTCTCTTTCCCTCTTTCCCTCCTTCCCTCTCTTCCTCCCTCTATCCATATAATTGTATTTACAAAATGTCAGGAAAAAGGTGCATTAAATTATTAAAAGCTCCAATCTCTGATGAAATTATGGATGAAATTTATTTTAATATATTAGTGCAATTTCTAAATATCTGCAACAATGGTATATAATTTTATAATGGTGAAAAATAATTTTCATAAGTACAAGGAAAATCACTACAATGCTAGCATCATTTTTAAGTTTTCAGTTGTCATTATTTCTAATTTGGGGCAAATCACAAATATCAGAGACACTGGAGTGTTTTCTTATGAGTTAGTGACATGCTTACAAAATTTTAAAATATATCAAATAGAATAAATTTTCCTTTTGTATGTTGAAATAGGAAAGCCAAATTTAATATTTGTGAAAAGATCGTGCTAAATACTATAGTTCCAAAAATAGTTTTTAAATGTATTTAATTACTTTGACTACTGAAGGAAATTGATGTCTCATGTATAGTCTAATATCTCAACAAACAGAATTCTGCTTCTCATCCTTGTACCATGCAGGCACTGAGTTTTGGAGAAATCAGATACTACTCCAATTTTATATCCTGCCTTGCTTTTGGCAAACATTTCATATACCAGACCTGGCAAAAAAGAAAAAGCTTCCAAGTAGAATTTCATAGTTTTTTCTCTACATCAGTGTCATAACATCAAATAAAGCAGAGCCCATGTGTTTTATAAGAACAAAGGCTGTAAACAAATAATTTTTTTCACATTTCATTCATATGTGAAGAAAAAAGTGCATCACATATATGTTTTTATATGGAAAGCAGGCTAAGTATCCTTTCAGCAATTACTTCATGAGTAATCCAACAAAAATAATAAAATTATGGTATTAAAAACATATAGTGCCAAAGCATAAAAAGTGATCCAAATTCATGTTATATGGTTGTTAGCCACATGGATGTTCTAAGACAATGAATAAAAGTAATTTAAGAATGGTTACAAAATAACAAATGTGCACTTACAATGACAGGAAACAGTGACAGAAAAGGTGGAGGTGGTTGGTTTGTGAGGGTGAGAGGAAGTAGGCTATGGGTGGTGGCAAATGCCTTTTATGTTTGCTGTAGGGCAGATGAAAAAAAGAATTTCCCTCCTGACAACTAGAGAAAAAATGTAAAGTACTGTAAGTACTGTACTTGTTAATGACTAGGAGAATTAAAAATATGTCCAACAAAAAGGTAAATGCAAAGAATAGACAATGTATTCAGCAAAAAATGAATATATAACAAATATTGGGATGCATAGATATGAAACAGTAAGATGAAGAAAGGATGTTTTAAAAATATACTAAGACTCAGATGTTCCAAAAATGGATTATATAACATTTTTAGGTCATTTAAATAAGTCATGTGCAATGGCAAATATTAGCAGTCAGCTTGATATAATGCACAACAACATGAAGAAGAGAAGAAGAAGAAGAAGAAGAAGAAGAAGAAGAAGAAGAAGAAGAAGAAGAAGAAGAAGAAGAAGAAGAAGAAGAAGGGGAAGCAGAAGCAGCAGAAGGAGAGGAAGAGGAAGAGGAAGAAGAAAAGGAAGGGGAAGAAGCAGCAGCAGCAGCAGCCATGATATCAGCCAAAATAAGATT
>NW_004624783.1:14086565-14100828 GCF_000247695.1 Heterocephalus glaber
ATTAATAATTAATATTATATGTTAAGCTAATAGTTTGAAAGAAAACATCAATGTATTATGAGTAATTATAATGCAAGCAAACAACAACAAAAAAGAATTCCATAACTAAAGAAGTGACTGTTAGTTGTAAGCATTCACAGAAACTTGCTTCAGAATAGCAAGAAATACAAAGTAATTCATGGTATCTGTGTCTACATTCTATGATGTTTTACTGCTCCTTCTGCTTTTGCATAGAAGATAATATATTATCAAACACTTCTGAAGCTATGAAAAATATTTTCCAAAAACACAGACTACATAGAACCTTATGACTAATAATTGCCTCCAAAGGACCATAATTAAAACAGCAAAATTTCTACATGGCTTCTCATACTAAATGTTTGACTCAGGCTTTATTTTAAATACTTAAAAAATTAAAACCTTTCCAAATCAGGATGAAAGCATTCATCCCTTAAAAACTGACATTAATCCTACCCAGTTTCTTTTGGTGCTCATGATTTTAAAATCTCAATAATTTATTTCATTCCCCTAGTAATTGTGTCCTAAAATCTGATTTTCCCAAATTAAGTCCCACAAGAATATTAATTATTGTTTATGGCAATTTGCCAATTATTCATTAGATCAAATATTCCTGCTTCTAAGTATTCAATAATGGAATAATAGTTTTTAAATTTTAATTACCTAGTTAATAGTCTATAAAGCATCACTGCTTCAATACACAATCTGTTTTTCAGCTAACATCTGAATTGTTGCACTTTTTCTCTTGGATGTGCTGTTAATTTATATTTCTTAAATTATAATGATTACATTTTATCTGGGCTCTTTAAAACAAACATTTTAAAATAATTTCTTAATTCACCTATAACTCAATATTAGTCCCATTTGCACTGAGTTGAAAATGACTTTTTTAGTACAAATGATGGAGTTTTTAAATTATATTTTTGTGATGTTTACATAAGTCTATGCAATTTCTATTTCTTTATTAGCTTAATAACTACTTAAGCTACTTTTACTGAACAGAAAACTAACCTCTATAGTATTCTACTGAACAATCACCCCATCTTCATAGACTTTTATTTGTAGCCATCTATTTTTTCATAATCTCTGCATGTCTTTTTGGGGACTCTCCCACTAGGCTCTAAGCAACACTGGGAGCCCAAAGAGGAGAAACTGATTCTTGACACAAAAATGTATGGTTTTAGAATGTATCCCATCACCTCTCAAACAGAGCAAGGCATAACTCTGATATTTTTACATTTTTTAAGACATTGAATTATCAGGAATACCACTTTTCTTTTGGAAGGAAAATAAGTTTTTACTCTACAAATCTCTTAGGCTGCTCAAAACTTTGAAAGCATTAGGCTCATGATAAAGTATCCACAATACAGCTATTGACACAACAGGTACCCCACGGCTGAGAAATACACAGTGCTTTCTCCAAGCCTGAATCAAACAGGATCTCACATATCTCAGATCTTGTTTTTGGTAAAAAAGGATGAAAGGAGCTGAGAGAAATGCTCTTGGCTGGCACTGGCTGGGGTGCTGGAGGGATGAGGAGGTGTTAGCAAGAGGGATCCGGTATCGTTTTGTTTCATTAAAACCCTAGCTTGACAGGAAACATAGGGAAAACTTACCCAAAGAAATGGCGCATCCGCTGTGCAGGCCAAAAGTGGATTCTCCCACCGAGACATAGAATAAAGAAACTTATAGTACTCTTTCTCTCATGTTTCTGGCCACAGTCATCTTTCTTCCCTTCTTCTGTATTCACTATTGTGCTCTATTCCAATCACTTAATTTTCTTTCTTAGAATTCTGAATGCCATAGTAAAAGCCCTTAGGAAGTTGTCCATTATTATGTGCCAATTCGATTCAAAATCTATATAGACTCTTGGACCTGTTCAAATGAGAATGTGATTTGATTGACCCACTTTTCCTTTACCTTTTTAAAAATAAGAGGGATTGAGTGAATTTGAGGGTGAACTGAATTCTAATTCCAAATCCTGGAAACGTAATCCTAAGTGTCTTAGTCTGTTCAAGAGTGTGTTGAATAAGTAGAGGTGGTGGCAACATTTAACTGCCTATATCCTGTAATATTTTCTCTTACAAGGGATTGCTTTGGAAGAATTTTGACTCATTTATGCCACAAGTATTTGCTGAGCAACTACTACATGAGCAAGAGGTCTTTACAACCAAGTGGCTCGGCTCTATGTATTTAGGAGAACAAACTCCCTTCTGCACAGAGAGCAAACTACAGAAACAACTGAAATCCAATGTGACTTCTGGGCCAGCAGTCAGATGGTGATAGATGAAGGAATAATGATATGTTAGGCAAGGATGACTGGGAATGCCTGAGTCCTAAAGCTCCCATAGAAAGGTGAAAAATTTGAGCCAAAAGGAATGAGTAAAGGAATTTGTAAAGGTTCAAGGAAAGCTGGGCAGGCAGCTGAGTTCAAAACTCCTTGAATGATCTGGTAAATGACATCAAAAGTCACATCAACCTACATCTCCTTCCCAATGGTAAGTAATATAAATAAGATTTTAGTAAACATTTTCTCAAACATTTGCACAATTGGAAACTGTTGTTTTTCACAGTGCTATTTTTTTTGTTACAGAAGTCTGTTGCAGAAGACTGTCTTTCTGAGAATTACAGAAATGCTACGTAAAAGGAAAGTCCTCGTCCCAGAACACAAATCCTTTAAGCCCCTCCAACATGCACTGCTATAAACTTGCAAAAATAGTCTTTTAACACTGGCTTTGGAAAAGCAATAATTTATGTCAACTAATAACTACTGGATGTTTATTGAACTGTTCACATTTGACAAGTTAGCAGGCTGGTGATGATTTCTTGGGTTAATAGCTGATGGATTTCTTGCTATTTTCATGGCTGAGTGTGTGTGTGTGTATATACATATATATATATTTAATAAAGTATAATTTTCCAGCTATCTGAGACTTTCAGGTGAATGAACATGAACATTTATACTATGCAAAAACATCCTCTTTTTATTCTTTATTATTGAGTACATAAGACCTTGTGAGGGTTAAATTAATGGAAACAAAATGTCAGTCTACAAATCCTAAGTAAGGTTATATGTACACATATTAATATTTTCTCATTGAAATCCTAGCACAATATATCACAATGCAATAATCAAGGATAATTACTTCCACACAAAAATCCCATATCAAGCTCTTCTTGATGGCCTATTTTCAGTGATTTTTCTCCAGCAGTGCAATCACCCCAACAAATCTCCAGGAGACTGTGTACAGTAGCCTAAAAGACACATAAGAAGCCAGCATTCCTCACATATTTACAAGTGAAAATTTGGCACAGAACCATATTTTGTCAGCAGAAGACCCAATCTGTTCACAGGAAAGGGGTTTATGTGTCTTTATAATTAGCAGAGAGAATGTTTGGCTGAATATTTTATCCATGCTTGCTTGAATGCCTTAGAGTCTAGTATAACTTAATCTCTTGTCACATTCGTAAAAACTAAAAGATTTTTCAAACTAGCAGATGCTGTAGGATTTTATAATGTGAAGAAGTAAAAGAGGATGCCATGAAAAGCTCTCTCCAAATTGGGAATGGAAGACTTTCTTATGGGCATTTTACTATGGGTGTGGGGTTTGGTATACATTTTTAAATAATTTATTGAGTAACAGAGAAGCATCTTATTTTTCTTGACTAATTGTGCCAGTGATGCTGAATAGTTCCAAAGTACTGAAAATTAGGGAGAAAGTATGTTGGAATCACAGGGAAGAGAGAAGTGCCACTGGATACTTTCTTGTGGGATGCATGGTGCTCAGATTGTGCTGTATCCTAAAAGATTCCAGGGTAGGGTGCCCTAGGCATCCTTGGCTAACTAAAAATGATCTCACTCTTTATGCTTCCTTCCCAGGAATCCAGTTTGCAGATTGTGTTGCCATCTATGTTCAACACTTTTGAGAGCAGTGAAGAATCATATGCACACTAAATCATTCTTTGAAATTTTAGCACCAAATGTTACCTTTGTGACAGAATAGCAGTTGCCACTGCCAAAAATTAAACCCCAAGTTGGGCCAGGCTTAGTGGTAGAAATTATGTGACATTTTCATAGGGTATTGAACAGAATATATAAGGAGAATGTTTTGTCCTACATATTTTGTTTATACATTTTCTGAGTTATACACTTATTTGAATATGATGGGGTGGAATATTAAGAATAAATGTACTTCACAGTAGCAATTCAAAGCCCAAGAAAACCATCCCCTGTATTCAATCTGCTTTTCTCTCCCTTTCCTTTAGTACTGCAAATGGAATCCAGAGCCTCATGCATGGAGGCTCTACCACAGAGCTACATACTCAACCCTTTTATATTATTTTGAGACAAGATCTCACTGAGTTTCCCAGGCTGGCTTTGATCACAGGATCATCCTTCCTCAGCTTCCGGAGCAACTGGGATTTTAGGCATGTGCCTCCACACCAGACTTGCACCAAAATAATTAAATAATCTGAAGCAAGGAATATAGGCTTATCTTTTTGTTTGAGTACAGCAGAAGAGGAGGGAGGGACAGAGAAAATGGTCACATCATGAAATGAAATAGCAAATGTTCATGGTCGAAAGGAAAAAGTGCTGCTCAGATGTTCATAGACTTTTCTTTTTAAATGAATTCACATCTTTGTCTCTCATTATTCTGACTTTTCACAGGCATACCATCAGATCAAAATAGACTAGCGTTTATTTTATTGTTCTCTATTTTGGTATGCTCATATCAGGGAATATTTTATACCTGTAACCAGATGAACTCCTCAAAGGTAAAAAGTACTTAGTAAAGACAAACACAGGGTTGAGCGCACAGTAACTATTCAATGAATAGCTGCAGAACTCAGTTTCATTGTCATTCCCTTGGAAAACACTGTATTCCCGTCTCGAGGAGCAGACATTCTTTTTGTCTTTTCTTTATATTAGAAGCAAAAAAAAAATGCTTAAAATATACAAGTATATGCTACAACTATACTTAATAATTTTCTCAAAGAGTATAAACCTAATGTTCAAAATAAAGCAATATCAGTTTTGAGCAGCAGAACAAAATATGTACATATATACACATGTGAACACACATATATACACATTATCTATGCACACATCTCTATGTATATATACACGTATTATATATATTTATTCATAATATACTTATGCAAATTTATTTATATAAATAAACATTACATATCATTTCTTCATTCAGAAAATCATTGAAGGGACTTTCCTGGAACCAAACATGTCTAGTGAATAATCTGTTCAGTCATTCTTTAATTAGATAAAATTCTTACATTTAACTTTTATATAACATATTTATATTTTTCCTTATATAAAGAAAAATATACTTATATTTGTCTTTGACACTTGCTACTTTCTCCCTCTCTTTACTAAATGATTCATTAATTTACCACCTGCTATACCCTGAATGTATCCCAAGAAATGTACAATAGATAACAAATCCTATTGTATTATTCATTAATTAAAAAGAAATATAGCTAAAATTAATTTAGAAGCAAAATCTGGGAAGCCAGTTATTCTATGGATTATTTTCCATGGCACTGTATTTATATGAAACACAAGTTGTAAACAATTTACAAGGATACTGGTTGATGAGACAGGAATATGGTAGTCTTTTAGCAATCTGCCCTTGTGGATATTAAGAAAGCCTTTGAATTGACAGACTGCTGGCTGAAATGCCACAATGGTACATATGCTTACTGTAAAGCACAGATATAAGGATTTTAACGGTGAATGAACGAAATAGTTTTGAGATAGGCACTTGACAACATTAGCCTGATACTACCTACATATGCAACTTTTTCTATCCTTTTTTCTTTTTTTGAAGAGTTCATTTTCTTTGGTTAAGTTGTGACTATGATCTATACTAAAGTAGTCCATGTTAAGCAGCACCACTTCTTTATTGCTACTCAAGAAGCTGAGTTAATCAGTTCAGAGGAAATGTCTAGCTTCAAGGCCTATGTTTTAGAGCTTTTCCATTCAATAAATAAGTAGGCTTCAAGTTACCATCCTCTCTCTCCTTTTCTTCCAAGTTATCAGCTTGTATAGAATTGTATGCATTTCCAAACTTCATTTTTCCTTCCTGGATGTTTTTCCTCCCAGGGAAAACATCCCCTTGATGGCCACTCTTGCCTCATTCCTCATGTCATGTCAATTATATCAGTTACGTTTATATCAAGTATTTCAAAATGCACCTTAAGTGTTAAAGTAGTATATAAATAAGATGGTTTGGTAATATTGTATTCCACATAATTGAGGATATTTCCACTGTGATTGCCACAGTCTAACAGCCTTTCAACCAAGCTTTCTGATTCCCTTACCCTCCTTCACTCTACCCTACACTGTGATATATCACGTATACTCCTAAAATATATTTGCTCAAGTCATTCTACTGCACAAAGCCCTTCAATAGTTCTCCACTTGTAATGAATACATTTTAAATTCCAAACCCTTCAATTAGCTGTTGGAAATCAAACCTATGATTTGGGACTTTCTACTACTACTAAACTTTCCCCTCCTTCCAAACACCACAACCTGATTCTGCTTCCATAAATGTAGAATTGTTTTTTTCCCCCCTGATGCCCTTCATCTCCACAACAATACTGAAGTCCTATCTGTCCTCAATGAAGGTCCACATTCAGCTCTGTCTCTTCCTAGAAATCTGCCAGAGGTGAATTTAAGACTAAATATGTCTCCACACAACTCATACTCTCATTGTCTGCAAACTTTGTCATACATGAGGGCCACTCATGTATGGTTCTTTTTAAGTTGTGAAGGTTTAGCAGATCAATAGAGGAACAGTTTCTCTAGGTGAATATTTATCACAAGGAAGATGTTCAATAAAGAGTCAGTGAATTGATTTGTTCTCATGTTACCACTGTTGACTATTAAGCAATTTGGACCATCTGGAAAAGGTCATTGTTATCTTCTAAATGGAGTTAATAGTGGCTTTCAAATATAGTAAAACCAAAGTAGCCTGGAACTGATGAATAATAAAACTTTTACCTTAGAACAACTCACAAAATAAATTGCTGAATTGAAAAAATACATAGCTAAATCTTACATCTATTTCATAATAGAAAACAATTGCTCTAACAAATTATGTATGAAGAAAGAAAACAAGTAAGAAGTAATAGCAAGAATATGTGTTGTTGGCAAAATGAAAGGTATTATGTGCTGTGTCCTATGGTAATTGAGATCCTCCCCTCATCTCCGAGTCTGGTTCATTTGCCCTCTCACCTACTGATAGACTTGAATCTCTGGACCAGATCCAGCACTGTTTGGCCTCCTGAAGTCTAGGTTGCAGACTATGAATAAGGTCAACCACGGTAGCCCATATTCCTTCTTCCAGGGTTACTCTAAAACTAAAACTGCCTTAAGAAGAGGAAAGAGGGATGGGAAGTTTTCCAGGCCCTTCATTCTGTGGCAGTGGGTTTGTTTGGGGATAGCACGAAACCTGCTAATATCTCTACCTTAAGAAAGATGAACTATGGTTAGTAGCACCATGAGGTTGACCTAAATCTGTGGTTTTTAAACGTCGGCTATATTCTATAATTGCCTGGGGAATTTTAAGAAATTACCCAAGTCTGATCTCAGCAGTCACACATGATGATACACTGAATTTGATACCCAGTCATCAGCTTTAGAAATTACTCAAGTGCATTAGTTAGCTTGAGGGCTATAACAAGATACCACATGCTGGGTGGCTAAGACAATGGACATTTGTCTCTCAAAGTCCTTGAGGCTGGAAAGTCCATGTGAAAAGGCTGGCAGATTTGATTCCTCATGATGGCTCTCTTCCTAGCCTGCAAATGGTTGCCTCCTTGTGCCTCCTTGTTGCATAGTATAAAAAGATAGAGAGCTGTGGTCTCTTCTTCTTCTTTTAAGGGTAGTAATCTCATTCATGACAGCCCCACCCTCGTGCTTCCTTTACCCCCCAAACACCTCATCTATAAATACACCACATTTAGAGATTCAACATATGACTTCTGATAGGAAACACACATTCAGTCCATAACACCAGCTAAGACCATCATATGGCCAGGATAGAGAAGCCCTGATCTAGGTAACTGGGTGTCAACCTTTTTGTGCACTACAAGAAACATGACAGTGCTATCCAATATGTCTCCTGATGATATCCTGTTCTGTAGGCAGACTTTGACTTTGCACAACATTACAGCAGTTAATACTTTATGTATCCTATTTAAGAAAATGTGTCAAAATGCAAGTGAGTGAAATTTTCATTATAAAAGTTATTTTTAATCAAATATGATCGAAAACCATGATAAAATATGGAATATTCCTTATATCTACTCAACATTTTCTAAGCATGTGACCAGGACTCTGTGACCATAATCTCTACTTAAAGAGATCATTTATAAAAAGCCCCATTTCCTATATTAACTGAGTTAATCAGTTCAAAGAGAAGGGCTAATATCAAGTTTCATCTTAAGTAAATATGTTAGAGCTTTAGGATTCACGAAATAAGTAGGGCAGTTAGCGACAGTGCAATGTAAAATTAGAAAAAGTATGGACTAAGTACTAAAGGGGAAAGCAAAGAGAGAAGGATAAAATGGTTCTCCAAAAGTGAAAGGTATCTATACTCTGATCATTACTATAAATATTTAATGGAAAATCTCTCTTGCCTTCTAATTAATAAATTACTTTTCCAAAATGTATGAGAACTGTATTTACAAGGAGATGCGCAAAAATTTATCTCTTGCTAATGTGTACGTAATTCCTTATTGAATTAGACTAAAAAGTTTACACTATGCAAGGGCCTGAATAATTGAGTTTACTTTAATATCCGTGGGCAAATATCAGCAGGAAAAAGAAGACAGTCATATTTTAACAGATTAGAATTTTTAGCAGAAATATTTGTTAACCCAGCCTTTAAAAATTATTCCTCAAAATTACATTACTACAGCACAAATATTTTTACTAATGTCATCAAATAGAATCAACTTTCTCCCTACCAAACTCTTCTTCATCAAGACACTGAGGAAACCTAAGTTGATTTGACTATTTTAAATTCACCTTTAAGGAAGTAAAGACAAAGAGAAAATAGTAACCAACTCCATTTCCAAAAAATAAATAAATAAATAAAAGAAAGAGGAAAAATTGGTTGGTTAATGAGAGGAAATCAAGCAAAGATGCTATAAAACAACAAATCTCCCTTTTTCTCTGCTTTTAACTCCTATGAAGATTTCCGATTTCTCCCATGTGCAGTTTCATTTGAATTCAACCCAATTTCATTATCTTCAGAGCATCTGCTATGTGCAGGGCTAAGTGAGATGCTACCACATCATCCCAGTATTAATGATAAAACTACAAAAAACTGTAGAAGTACACACAGCCACATGATACAACTGTGCTTCCCGTCTTTGGTCTGGTTTTCAAAACTGTCTTGTGCCACTCATGGTCTGCTCAACAAGAGAGGGTCTATCTAGTACTACAGCTTTCAGCTGACCAAAAAAAAAAAATCAGTCTTTGGGGGTTTAAGATGCTTTATTTCTCATTGCTGATCACCCTTCATTACACTACTCTCCCATTTTCAACATGTGAGAAACTCACAGTCAGAAAGACATTCACTGACTTCACACCCTGACCTTTTGAGATCCACCCAAGATGCACAGATGTCAACACATCCACAGTTAAATCCTCACTCAAGGCTGCTCCAGGAAGTACACAAACAGCATCAGTCATGAGCATGTCTTTATGTATAGAGAGTGTCTGGACCCGAGCAATGCTTATATCAATGAAAATGAATTTGTGCTGCCAGACATAGCATTAAACATTAACAGGTCACGGTAAATGTGGACCAAAATCTTGATTTGGGATCAGAATGAAAAATCAGAATCAAAAATCAGAATCAGAATTAAAAGAAGGAGATATCTATGGAAATTAGCTGATCTCAACAGCAAAAAAGCTAATGCTGTGTAAGAAGGTTTGTGACTCAATCTCTCTGAGCCTCTAGCTTTAAGGAAATAGTACCACGAATCAACAAATGGGATCGTATCAAGTTAAAAAGCTTCTGCACAGCAAAAGAAACAACCAACAGAGTGAAGAGACAATTAAATCTGCCAGCAATTCCTCAGAGGACTAATATCTAGAATATACAAATAATTTTTAAAAATTAGAGCCCTCACAATAAAATACCCAATCAAAAAATGGGCAACTGAAATGTACAGATACTTTTTAGAAGAAGTGGCCAATAAATACATGAAAAAATGGTCAGCATCTCTGGCCCTTAGAGAAATGAAAATTAAACAACACAGAGATTCCATATTACCCCAGAAAGAATGGCTATCATCAAATCAAATAATAGCAAATGTCAGTGAGGTTCTGGAAAAAAGGAACCCTTCTACATTAGTGGTGGAAATATATAAACTAGTACAATAACTATGGAAATAAATATGGAGATTCTTCAAAAAACTGCAACTAGAAATTCCATTTGACCTAGGTTTTCCTTCCAGGTATCTTCCCAGAAGAGTTATAGGACATCATATTACAGTGATATACCCACACCCATGTTTATAACAGCTCAACTTGTAATCATTAAATCTTGGAAGCAGCTTATATGTCCATCAACAGGTGAATGAGTAAAGAAAAGGTGGTAGTTACATATGATAGAGTACTACTCTGCCTTAAAGAATGATAAACTTGAATCATTTGTAGGAAAATCAATGCACCTTGAGAATTTAATGTTAAGTGAAATAAATTAGACACACAGGATTAAATACTGTATGGTTTTTCTTATATGAGAAACCCAAAATATAAATAAAAAGCAAAATAAAAGATAATAGAAAATCGGGAGATCGATTTTTCTCAAATAGTAAGGAGATCAAGAGATGAAGGAAGCGGGGAGGGAAGAGAGGGGTAGGGAATGAAAAAAATTAAGATTAGTTATGTATATGTACAAGCTCCCCCAAGGAATGTAATTATTATGTACTGCAAACATGTACTAATAAGAATATTTTTAAAATCATAAAGACAGCAAAATAAATGATCAGAACAAAAAAATTTTAAATGGAGATTTATTAAATATCTACCCTGGGTGCTAAGTCTACAAAGCCTAGGATTAATGAAATAGTCTTTGCCCTCAAAGAGCTGGTGCAGTGGGAGAGAAAGATAAACTGCAAAACAATATCGTGGGTGCCAGAACAAATTATGAACAGGTGCTAGGGGAACAGACTACTCGCTCCCAAATCACCAGTTGTTCAACCCTTATCTTTATAGGTCACAAAATGAAGATAAAATTACTGCGCCTACGGCTGATCTACCACTGGCAACCACAACGTGTCTGTGATGTTTGTATGATGGACCTAACACAGACCAAAAATAACTACAGTGCATCTACACTTCAAATAATTTTTACAACTCCAAAAACTTTTCTAGTTGAGTTGACTTCTCATGAATACTATTAATCATTACTATGTCTGCTATTTTTTGTTACTGTTTTCCTAAAATAACACTACTCACCAAACTTCCTGAATGATTGAAATGCTCAATATCTACACTGCTCCTTGTGGTACCTACTACAGCCGGTTGGAACTGGATGAACACTTCAATTGTGGCTAGTGTGAAAAAGAAGTGAAGAATTTTATTGTAATATATTTTTAAGTTAATATATTTTTAAGTATGGGTCCCAAGTGCAGTTTCATTTGAATTCAACCCAATTTCATTATCTTCAGAGCATAATATAGTAAAACCAAAGTAGCCTGGAACTGATGAATAATAAAACTTTTACCTTAGAACAACTCACAAAATAAATTGCTGAATTGAAAAAATACATAGCTAAATCTTACATCTATTTCATAATAGAAAACAATTGCTCTAACAAATTATGTATGAAGAAAGAAAACAAGTAAGAAGTAATAGCAAGAATATGTGTTGTTGGCAAAATGAAAGGTATTATGTGCTGTGTCCTATGGTAATTGAGATCCTCCCCTCATCTCCGAGTCTGGTTCATTTGCCCTCTCACCTACTGATAGACTTGAATCTCTGGACCAGATCCAGCACTGTTTGGCCTCCTGAAGTCTAGGTTGCAGACTATGAATAAGGTCAACCACGGTAGCCCATATTCCTTCTTCCAGGGTTACTCTAAAACTAAAACTGCCTTAAGAAGAGGAAAGAGGGATGGGAAGTTTTCCAGGCCCTTCATTCTGTGGCAGTGGGTTTGTTTGGGGATAGCACGAAACCTGCTAATATCTCTACCTTAAGAAAGATGAACTATGGTTAGTAGCACCATGAGGTTGACCTAAATCTGTGGTTTTTAAACGTCGGCTATATTCTATAATTGCCTGGGGAATTTTAAGAAATTACCCAAGTCTGATCTCAGCAGTCACACATGATGATACACTGAATTTGATACCCAGTCATCAGCTTTAGAAATTACTCAAGTGCATTAGTTAGCTTGAGGGCTATAACAAGATACCACATGCTGGGTGGCTAAGACAATGGACATTTGTCTCTCAAAGTCCTTGAGGCTGGAAAGTCCATGTGAAAAGGCTGGCAGATTTGATTCCTCATGATGGCTCTCTTCCTAGCCTGCAAATGGTTGCCTCCTTGTGCCTCCTTGTTGCATAGTATAAAAAGATAGAGAGCTGTGGTCTCTTCTTCTTCTTTTAAGGGTAGTAATCTCATTCATGACAGCCCCACCCTCGTGCTTCCTTTACCCCCCAAACACCTCATCTATAAATACACCACATTTAGAGATTCAACATATGACTTCTGATAGGAAACACACATTCAGTCCATAACACCAGCTAAGACCATCATATGGCCAGGATAGAGAAGCCCTGATCTAGGTAACTGGGTGTCAACCTTTTTGTGCACTACAAGAAACATGACAGTGCTATCCAATATGTCTCCTGATGATATCCTGTTCTGTAGGCAGACTTTGACTTTGCACAACATTACAGCAGTTAATACTTTATGTATCCTATTTAAGAAAATGTGTCAAAATGCAAGTGAGTGAAATTTTCATTATAAAAGTTATTTTTAATCAAATATGATCGAAAACCATGATAAAATATGGAATATTCCTTATATCTACTCAACATTTTCTAAGCATGTGACCAGGACTCTGTGACCATAATCTCTACTTAAAGAGATCATTTATAAAAAGCCCCATTTCCTATATTAACTGAGTTAATCAGTTCAAAGAGAAGGGCTAATATCAAGTTTCATCTTAAGTAAATATGTTAGAGCTTTAGGATTCACGAAATAAGTAGGGCAGTTAGCGACAGTGCAATGTAAAATTAGAAAAAGTATGGACTAAGTACTAAAGGGGAAAGCAAAGAGAGAAGGATAAAATGGTTCTCCAAAAGTGAAAGGTATCTATACTCTGATCATTACTATAAATATTTAATGGAAAATCTCTCTTGCCTTCTAATTAATAAATTACTTTTCCAAAATGTATGAGAACTGTATTTACAAGGAGATGCGCAAAAATTTATCTCTTGCTAATGTGTACGTAATTCCTTATTGAATTAGACTAAAAAGTTTACACTATGCAAGGGCCTGAATAATTGAGTTTACTTTAATATCCGTGGGCAAATATCAGCAGGAAAAAGAAGACAGTCATATTTTAACAGATTAGAATTTTTAGCAGAAATATTTGTTAACCCAGCCTTTAAAAATTATTCCTCAAAATTACATTACTACAGCACAAATATTTTTACTAATGTCATCAAATAGAATCAACTTTCTCCCTACCAAACTCTTCTTCATCAAGACACTGAGGAAACCTAAGTTGATTTGACTATTTTAAATTCACCTTTAAGGAAGTAAAGACAAAGAGAAAATAGTAACCAACTCCATTTCCAAAAAATAAATAAATAAATAAAAGAAAGAGGAAAAATTGGTTGGTTAATGAGAGGAAATCAAGCAAAGATGCTATAAAACAACAAATCTCCCTTTTTCTCTGCTTTTAACTCCTATGAAGATTTCCGATTTCTCCCATGTGCAGTTTCATTTGAATTCAACCCAATTTCATTATCTTCAGAGCATCTGCTATGTGCAGGGCTAAGTGAGATGCTACCACATCATCCCAGTATTAATGATAAAACTACAAAAAACTGTAGAAGTACACACAGCCACATGATACAACTGTGCTTCCCGTCTTTGGTCTGGTTTTCAAAACTGTCTTGTGCCACTCATGGTCTGCTCAACAAGAGAGGGTCTATCTAGTACTACAGCTTTCAGCTGACCAAAAAAAAAAAA
>NW_004624783.1:14105701-14128412 GCF_000247695.1 Heterocephalus glaber
CGGGCGCACCCGGGGTGGCGCGCGGGGTACGGGGGCGCGGCCGCGGCTGGAGTCAGGATCCCAGGGCAGCAGCTCGGCTCCCTTCCGACCCCCTCCCCCTGACGCCTTGGCGGGGAGGGATTCGCCCCCCTGGAGCGAGTGGAACGCGCTGGGTTCAGAATCTCCTCGGAGAAAACGTCTCTTCATTAAGACCCTTCCATCCCTTTGAAAGAGAAGGGGGGCCAGACCCCCATTGTCCCACAGGGCCAGAGGCTGAGCTCTGGGCTTCACTGCTGGAAATGTTTTTCATGTTATGGTTGTATTCTCTCCAGATAATAAGTGGGTCCAATCAGAAAGTGCTGGGGCGACCTGGGTAAACGGGCTCTCCCCCCTCCCTTCTTTCTGTTTTCCAAATAACTAAAGTATTTCGAGACCCAAATGCCCCTAGGGTTGTTGAATGCGAATAATCTCCAGTCTTACTGTGACCAGTCTGACACTGCCTCTTCCAGAGACCCCCAAAGAACTGTCCTGCTGTGTACAGCTGCTCCGTGAGCTTTCAACAGCACAGTGGTCTTTCGGGGACACAGCTACCCATGGCCCCCTTGCACAGGCTCCTATGGGAAAAATTTTTAATTGCTCAATTGAAGGATACACAAAAGAAATATAATGTGTGCCTCCCGCTGCCTCAGAGCTGGAAATGCCACCCTGTACGTACTTATTTCTGCGGTGGTGTTGTGTTTGTAAGCAGACTGTGAGCTCCTGGATGTTGGGCAGTTTGCCTTTAGTATTATAACCGCAGCAGTGAGGAAAAATGTATTCAGTACGAGTTTCCTAAACGTTTGCTGGATTCATTTGAAGTTCAAAGGCAATGGTAATAAAGCAACTGGTGGTATCCTCCAAAGGTTTGAATGCATCCAATTGTGAAAAGTCATGAGATTTCCATGTATGTGACATCCTTTAGCTATTAGTACAGTTCCCACTTACAAGAGACCCCATTTGGAGCCTTTTAGGAGTCCAGTCTAAGGCACAGAAAAAAACAAGTTCTGGAATTGTCCCCTGTATTCTTGGTAATAGTTTGATGTAGGTATAGGTACAGCATGTTCTCCTGTGTTCTGTTCTTGTCTCAAAAATAGTATTCTAGCTTCACAAAGTTTAAAGAATACTTACTGCATACAAAATTGTGTTCTGAGTGTATTTCAGCTGTTACTACCAGCTCTCACGAACTCCCAAAGCCTCTGAACACTTGGCTAAATGTGCAGAGCTAATGATGCAGCTTGCTATGGTTTGGAAATTAACATAGCCATGTAATAGCAGGTCTTGAAACTAGAGTGTTTATTCAGGAACACATATCAATATTAAAAAGTTGACCCTTGATCTTATTTTTTCCTGTGGAAAAATAGAAGTGATGCAACTTTTACAAGAATTGGAGTGGGCATTGATGTTTAATCATATTAGTTTCTGCATAAGAAGAAAATTTTCAGCCACTTTTTCTAGCATGACAAGAAATGCATATACAAACTAGAAATGCATGGAGTTTATTGACTGTGGACTGAAGTAGGCAGGGAAGGTTTCCTAGATAGAATTAGCAGAAAAAAAATGTCAACAGGGCTGGAGGGAAGGATGAAAGAAACAGATGCCTTTTGTAATTTAAAAAGCAGTGCAAATTAAATTTGAGAGGATTCATATTATGGTGAACACTGTTTTCCTAGTGGAGCAGCTTGTCCCTGAAATACTATGCTGCTTAACTAGGATGGTAATAGTAAGAGAACCATGAAAGAAAATCCAAAGAGCCAGGGATTTAGCTCAGTGGTTCCTCCACCTGCCTTGCAAGTGCAAGGTCCCGAGTTCGATCTCCAGTACAAAAACCACACACACACACAAAGAAATTCCAAAGAACTTCAACTTTTTAGAAGCTTTGTTTGGTCAGGGAAATAGATGGTGATTCAGGAGTTCTCAGTTATCAAGTGTACTCCAATGGCCTATGAGAATAATCCAGCAATGCCAACTATTACCTTCCTTCTTTTCCTAGTTGGCCCAGAAAGTCTCATTACTAGGTATTGTTTAGAGTTACATAACCAAAGGCACTATTGAAATAAAATTTCCCTAGTGAAAAAGAGCAGGTGACTGTGAATCTATGGCATCTGCTAGTTCTGTTCTCATAGTTAGGATTATTGTCATTTATCTGGAAAAGTGCAAATACGACCTTGAGGAAGTAGTACATTATTACTGATATTTGTATGAGGAGCAGGATGCCAGCCACTTCTGTCAGACCCAGTGGTAGCTATGGAAGACTCACTTCGAGGATCAACTAGTATTGATCTGATAATCCTGAGGAGCAGTTATAGAGTGGCAGGTTGAAGTCTTGGATATTAGGTCATGGAAAGAGTCCAGGTAGGGGAGAAGAGAGTCGCAAGAAGGGCATGAACACCAAAACTGTACTGTATGTCACATTTCACAATTTTACTGCTAATGGTCATTTCTGAGATGTGTTCCCTGATCAGTACTGCATACAGTAGCCATTGTTATCCAAAGTTATAAACTCAAGAAACCGTGTCTTCATGTAGAGTCTGAGTGTGTGTGTGTGTGTGTGTGTGTGTGTGTGTGTGTGTAGAGAGAGAGAGAGAGAGAGGAACAGAGAGAGAGACAGAGAGATGGAAAGAGACAGAGAGACAGAGACAAAGAGTTGGAGATAGAGACAGAGAGAGATAGAGAGACGGAAAGATAAAGGCAGAGAGAAGCGGAGACAGAGAGATTGAGAGAGAGACAGAGAGACAAAGAGAAACAGAGAGACAGAGAGGAGAGAAACTATCTAAAGGATTAACTTATCTTTGGTAATTACCCATTTGCTTTTCATCCATATACCACGCTGAAACATTTTGTAAATTAAAACTCATGTATAAGCCAAAGCTCTGGGAATACTACCACAGTTAGGATGTATAATCTACCCTTTACTATGAAAAGGTTAAACAAAAAGAGAAGTGATTATATCGATTAGACCTACAGGGTAAGGAATATTTCTGGAGTTTGATAATGACTACTTTATTGAGAATTTGACAAAAATTTCAAAATTCAGAATTTTGATAGAACCAACTGAGATTGTTTAAATTTTATTCTTTATAGTCATTTGCTCATTCAATAATTTCTGTTGTGTGTTTACAGTGTATCATGTTCTACTTCGGCATGAATTACACTATCCCTATCATAAAGGGACTAGAAAATATCTTTGCATACAACCAATAGAGGATGGACAGTTAAATCTGAATAGCAAATAAACAATGAATAATTTTATAATACAGAATAAGTTTTAGTGCACTATGATATACTAAAGTTAATTAATAAACTTGGTGAATAATTTTAGTGTAATGAATAATTTTAGTGTAATGCATAATTTTAGTACAAAATTTTTTATTGCATTCCACGCACAATTTACAGTATACATATATTTTTTAAAAAGTAATTGTTTATCTGAAATTCAAATCTAGGTGGATGTCCTGTATTTTTATTTGTAAGTCTGGCGATTCTAGCCTGGTGTGTCTGGGAATTGTTTGATATCAGGCATATTTATTTGTAATTATGAAATGTCTGTGATTTCTCACAAGATTTTTTTTTTTTTTTTTTGGTACCGGGGAACTAACTCGGAACTTTGCGCTTGTCAGGCAGGTGCTGGAACCACAGAGCTAAATCCCCAGCTCTCACAAGATTCTTTACTCCACAAATTATTTCTCACAAGATTTTTTTTTTTTTTTTGGTACCGGGGAACTAACTCGGAACTTTGCGCTTGTCAGGCAGGTGCTGGAACCACAGAGCTAAATCCCCAGCTCTCACAAGATTCTTTACTCCACAAATTATTTCCAAAATATCTCTAACATGAATGCAAGTCACTGTGAATTGTTGGAAGAGCAATTTTTATTTTGACTCTTAAATTTCAGTGGAAGTGCTGTGAGACTACAGAATATTGTATAGTTACTGAGTTAAATATACAATTAAAGGAGAAATATAATATGCCTCTTGTGCTATGACAAGAATAAATTGTTCTTTGGCTTTCAGAAATTATTGCTTCCTGGGACGGGGATTTAGCTCAGTGGTTTCACCACCTGCTGTGCAAGTGCAAGGACCCGAGTTTGATCCTCGGTACCAAAAAAAAAAAAAAAAAAAGAAATTATTGCTTCCTTTTATCCGCTGTCATTGAAAAATATGGGTGCAAAAGTAAATTGAATTAATTAAATGTTTACTGTCTATTACAGTAATAGTCATTTCTTTAAAAGTAAATACAATTTTTGTGATTACAAGTTGTCAGAAGCGCATCTCATTTTCCATGAAACTACATATTTTAGATTGTGAGGACAGAGTTAGCTTGTGTTTTGCACTGTACACATTTTGTGCACATCTTCTGACTGACCCAATGTATCTACTTAGTATTCTTGCAATTTAGTGAATTCTTAGAAAAGACAAAAGAGTGATTTTACTTTCTGCAACATAGTCAGATCTTTTATTTCCATTCATCTTCCTAGTTAGTTTCTACCTGCAACTAAATTTATTCCTTCCTGAGTTTTGCATCTTTGTTTCTAATGACTCTTAGGAATTTATCTAGATGGCTTCTTACTGCTCTTTTCAGTGTCGGGTGATGTGGCACCCCAAGTCCATCTGAAGGAGGCAAAGAAGAAAACCGCAGCATGTTACATACTGAAGCTTTTTGTATCTTGTCAGGATTCACTATAAAATAATTGGAACATATATTCGTAGCATATAATTCAGTTAAAAATTGTATTAAAGAACACAGAAAGGTAGGGATCATTTTTCTGTGTGAAAAAAATTTGGTATAGTATAAGATTCAGAATAATTCTTTCTCATGGCATTTATAGAGCAATCTTCTTTCTGCATTTTGCTTATTTTAAATTTAAAACAGTGGTTAGAAAAAATGACTGTAAACTCTGAAAAATATTTGTGGATGAATGCTATTTAAATTTCAGCTTTTTCTCTCTTAAAAAGAAAGCAAACAACCAAAGAGCCTAAATTTGTCTTCATACATTGCTATCACAAAACACGATAGACTGGCTTATAGTAACAGAAATCTATTTTTACAGCTCTAGAGTCAGGGAAGTCAAAGTGTAGGCAATAGATCTGGACTTCATTGTGGGCACAATTCTCAGTTCTTAAAGGCTTTCTTCTTGCTATAACTTCACATGGTCAAAGAGCAAGACAACTCTCTGTTGCCTCATTTATAACATTAATTCCGTTCATGAAGGATTCGTTTTCTTGACCTAATAGCCTCTCAAAGATACCACCTTCAAAACTACCACACTAAAGATTAGGTTCCAACGTATGAATCTTTGGGGGAACGCAAGCATTCACATTATAGCTAGTTTCTTAAGTACAGTATTTGATTTATTATGATGCTGTCTTGATTTGAAAAGTTTCCTTCTCTTGTGCATATGTCTCTTTTTGTATATTTTTAAAGTTAATAAGTGATTAAAACAGCATAGTACTGGCACAAGAATGGGCATGTGTATCTATGGAGCAGAATAGAAGAAGCAAAACAACTCCAGGCACATACAGCTATTTGATCTTTGAGGAGCCAAAACCAAATACTACATGAAAGATAACCTCTTTAATAAATGATGCTGGGAAAATTGGTATTGACATGCAGAAGATTGAATCTAGACCCATATATCTCACCATGTACTAAACTGAAATCAAAATAGATCAAATACCTAAATGTTATAATAGAAACAATCTATGGGAAGATAAAATAGATGCAGCTCTTGAAGACACAGGCATAGTTAGGCAAAGACATTATAAACAGAAGCCCAATGGCACAAGAAATAATACCAAGAATCAACAAATGGGATTAAATCAGATTAGCTTCTGCATAGGAAAGGTAATAACCAACAGAGGGAAGAGGCAATCTACAGAATGAGAAAAAAATTTTTGCCAGGTATTCCTGGGACAGATGACTAGTATCAAGAAGATATAAAGGATGAATAGAAGGAGACAAGGAGATAGATCTTTTGCAAATGAGAAGGAGTCCAAGTGATCAAGATCAAAGGGTGAGGGGGGAGCAAAATGAGTACAATGAAGATGTGTCATGTACAAGAGCCTAATAACTTCAAGGAATGTAAACACTGTATACCATAAACAGGAGCTAAGATTAATAATATCAACCAGAATGAAAATGGGGAAAGGGAATTAGAGGAAGAGAGAGGAAGGAGAAGGGAAGAGGAAGAGGATAAAAAAAGAAACAAGTGGTATTATGTACATGTACCCACTGCAGATGACTGTAACTGACATGTACTGCAAACATGAACTAGTATACAAGACTGAAAAAATTAGAACTCCCAAATAAAAGACCCAACCAAAAAATGGGCAACCAAAATGAATATACACTTCTCAGAAGAAATACAAATGGCCAATAAATGCATGAAAAACTACTCATCATCACTGGTCATCAGATAAATGCAAATTAAAAACTACAGTGAGACATCATCTTTCTCCAGAAAGAATGGTTATCATAAAAAAATCTGTTAATAAATACTGGTGAGTATTCAGGTAAAAAAAATTTCCACCACATTGTTGGTGGTCATGTAAACTAGCACAAACACTACGGAAAACAGTGTGAGGATTCCACAAAAAACTAAAAATAGAAACTCTATTTGACACAACTATTCCCCTTCTAAGTATCTTCCCAGAAGAGTTAAAAATCACTATGTTATAGATCTTGCCATTTGTAGGAAAATGGATGCAACTTGAGAACATAATGCTAAATGAAATAAGTCAGACACACAAGCTCAAATATCCCATAGTTTCTCTTATATGAAAAAAGAAAACAAATAAAGAACAAAATAGATAAGTAGGACAAAAGGAGAAGTTCAAATACTTCCCCAAATTACAAATTAATTGTTTTAAAATATTTCAATATATATGCTAATTTGTTTCTCATTTATACTAAAAGTTTATCTTAGTTCATTGAAAGGAAAGATTAGTTATTATCTATTTGTTTCTTTTTTGTAGAATCCTTTTGGCTTATGACTTGTAACTACTTTGGAGATAATGATACACTGTAATAACTATTATTATACTTACTTGATTTTGAAATTTTGTTTTTATTTTTCATAATATACAAAAACTAAAAATAATATTAAGAATCTTTTTGAGCCTCTTTTTATCTTGAACTAAACTTTTTATTTGATTAGCTAATGTGTTTTAAATTGATTTTTATTTTTTAATTGATTATTGCAGGGAGACAGTTTTAGGTTCACAGCAAAATTGAATGGAAAGTACAGAGTCCCCGTTTATCTTCTGTCTCCATAGGGACACAGCCTCCTCCATTATCAACATCCCTGTCAGAATGGTGTATTTGTCACAATTAAAGAACCTCCAAGGACACATCATAATTACCCAAAAATCCATAGTTCAAGTTTTCTCGGTATCGTGCACTATATGAGTTTTGACTGGAGTATAATGACATGACTCCCTATGACGATTTCACTAAACATTTCACCAATCCCCAAAGCCCTCTGTGCTTTGCCTGTTTGTGTCTCCATCCCTGCTAACCTCTGGGAAGCACCCATTTTCTAAAGTCCTCACAATTTTACCTTTATAAAAACGTCACACATTTGGGCAATACACAATATGTCCCCTGTTCAGATTGTCTTCTTTCTTTTGGTAATATGTAGTTAAGTTTCCTTCATGTCTTTTCATGGCTTGATAATTCATTTCTTTTTAACACTAAATAATACTCCATAGTGTGAAAGTACAACGGTTTGTCCATGCTCCCTGAAGGACATCTTGGTTGCTCCTAATATTAGCAATTCTGACTGAAGTGTATGCAGATTTTTGTGTGGTTACCAATCTTCAACTCATTTGGGTAAATACCCAGAAAGTGACTCCTGGATTGTCTGATGAGTGTGTTTAGTTTTGTAAGAGACTGCTAGTCCATCTTCTAAAATGGTGTACCGTTTTGCTTTCCTTCCAACACTGAAGGAAAATTCCTGTTGCTCCACATCCTGCATTTTTGGAGGGCAGGGAGAAGGACATGAAAAGAGAATTAAGCTGTATTATGTACATGTACCAGCTCCTCAAAAGGAATGTAATCATTATGTATTGCCAACATGTACAAATAAAATTTAATAAAAATTAATGAATAAATAAATAAATAGTTTTCTTCCAAAAGGAATCATTTTGGGTTATTTAAGAACAAGCCATGCTAGAAAAGTCCTTGAACAAAATCCAACATCTTTCATGATTAAAACCTGACAAAAATAGGTATACAAGGACTTTACCTCAAATTGATAAAGCCATTATGACAAATCCACAGTCAACATTATATTGAATGGGGGAAAAATACTGAAAAAATTCCCTCTAAAATCAAGAATGAAACAAGAATGTCCTTTCTCACCACTTCTCTTCAATATAGTATCAAAATGTTAGCCAGAGTAATCAGGGCAGAAGGAAGGAAGGAAGGAAGGAAGGAAGGAAGGAAGGAAGGAAGGAAAGAAGGAAGGAAAAAAGAAAGAGAAATACAAATAAGAAAGAAATCAAACTAACTTTATATGCAGATGATATGATTCTTTACATCCAAAAACTTCCATCAGAAGACTCTTAGTGCTAATAAACAGATGCAGCAAAAAGGCTAAATACAAAAATTAATACTGTTTTTGTATACCAATAATGAACTCATTGAGAAACAAATCAGGCAAACAATAACAATTAGATTCAAGCCAGGCATGGTGGTACATGCTTGTAATTCTAGTACTTGGGTGGTTGAGGAAGGATAATTGCCATGAGTTTGAGGCCAACCTGGGATATATAGCAAGACCCTGACTCCAAAACCAAAACAAAACAAAGGACCTAATTCTATCAACAATAGCTTCAAAAGAATTCACATACTCAAGAATTAACTTAACCAAGGAAGTGAAAGACCTCCACAACAAAAACCATAGAATTCTGAAGAAAAACATTGAAGAGAACCTTAGAAAATGGAAAGACATCCCCTATTCCTGGATAGGCAGAATTAATATCACCAAAATGACCATATTAACAAAAGCAACCTAATGCAATTCTTATTAAACTACCAAGATTCTTCAAAGAACTAGAAAAAAACAATCCTAAAACATGTATGGAACTAGAAAAGACCAAGAAGAACCAAAGAGATCCTGAGCAAAAACAGCAAAGTAGGAGGTATCACAACCCTAGATTTCATACTATACGGCAAAGCTATAGTAACAAAATCAGCATAGTACTGGCACAAAAACAGATTCAAAGACCGATGGAATGAAAGATGTAGAAATGATCCTATGTACTTTTAGTCATCTGATCTTTGACAACAGGGCTGAAAACATATGCTGGAGAAAAGATCACATCTTTAACAAATGGTGTTTGAAAAACTGGTTATTCACATGCAGAAGAATGAAACTAGATCCGTATCTCTCACCCTGAGCTAAAATCAAATCAAAATGGATATGTTTTTAGATATAAAAACAGAACCACTAAGTCTGTGGTCAGATAAAATAGGGGAAAGCCTTGAAGACATAGGCAGAAGCAATGATTTCCTGAACAGAATTCCAATTGCAATTAATTTTTGCTAAAAAAAAAAATAACAAGAATCAACCAACAGGATCATACTAAATGAAAAAGCTTCTGCACAGCAAAGAAAACAATCAACTAAGTGAAGAAACAAACTAGACAATGGGGGAAAATGTCTGCCAGTTACTCTTCTGGTAGAGGAGTAATACCTAGAATACATAAGAGCTTAAAAAATTAGACCTTCTAAACAAATAACCCAATAAAAATGAGCAAATAAAATGAATAGATACTTTTCAAAAGAAGAGGCAAAAAATGGCCAAAAGGAACATTAAAAGAATATCTTGCATCTTTAGCCATTAGGAAAATGCAAATCAAAACAACTCTGAGATTCAATTTTAATTCAAGAACAATGGTTATCATCAAAAATGCAAAAGATGAAGAGAGGGAGGAAGGGGAGGAAAAATGGAGATGAAGAAAGAATTAGGACATGTTATGTATATGTACCAACTCCCCATGATGAATGCAATCATTATGTACTGCAAACATTCACTAATAAAATAAAAATTAAAAACATAAACAACAGATGGTGATGAGGATGTAGGGAGAAAGGAATCCTTTTACACTGTTGGTAGAAATGTAAACTAATACAGCCTCTATGGAAAGAGATACAGAGATTCCTCAGAAAACTAAAAGTAGAGATTCTATTTCACCCAGCTATACCTCTCCTAGGTATTTCCACTAAAGAGTTAAAGACATCATGCTACGTAGATACATGCCTACCAATCTTTATAGCAGCCCAATTCACAATAGCTAAACTGAGGAAGTAGTCTATATGCCCAACAACAGATGAATGAATAAAGAAAATGTGGTATATTTATACAATGGAGTATGACTGAGCCATAAAGAAGGACAAATTCGAGTGACTTGGGAGAAAACAGATGGATTTGAGACCATAATCTTAAGTAAAGGAAGCACGATGTAGAAAGTTAATTATCACATGGTTTCTTTTATATGAGAAAGCAAAAAATATAAGAAAGGAGGGATGGTAGGAAACATGAAGACAGACTTCCTGGGGATAGGAAAGAGGAGAGCAGGGAAAGGGGATAACAAAGGGAGGGAGAAGAAAGGGTATAAAACGATTAAAAGACAATACGTATGTGTGGTGTGCCAATTTCTAAAAATGAATGTAATTATTATGTATCACAAATACATTAATTAAATAAAAAGTAACATGCTATATCCTTGTTTTTTCCTTTGCAAAGGTGCTTATGATTTTGAAACAGCTTGTCCTCAGATATAGCTACTTTGTATCCATCACCTATTCTCTTTGTTTCTGGTTTGTCTTTCTGGGATAGAACGTTATATCTGCTTTCTTACAGAGTATCCTGCCACTCTCTTCCCATATGTAATTCATGCTCAGTTTAAAGTGTAATCTTTCTAAAATAAATACCTAATACGGATTACACACCAGTAAATAGGAACCTGCCCTAGTGATTATTTCTAAAGAACTGAAAGTGTTATTCAAAAAGAAATAGTTGGCTGTTATAATAGGAACTTTTATTTGAGGAGCTCATGTAAGCGATCAGTATGTTGCATTAATTGTTGGTTGTATTAGCATAAATGTTGTACTAAGAGAAGTGGTTTTTTCCTTTTAGAGTAGAGTAGTTGTTCTTTTTTTACATTGTATTTATCATATGCCAGTGATTGTCTACGTATCTTCCTCCTTTCTCCCTATACCACCATGTCTAACATGAAGCATGATGTAAGAATAACATTCTTCCCGAAAGATTAATTTAAACACCAATGTTTGCTTGCTATCTGTGTCTTCATTTGAACTAGAAATAAAATGTATCCAAGGTGCAAAAAAATATGGTATTCTGTTTTAGTTTTAAAAGATTTATTGCAGTAAAAGACATATTGCCAGGGATTTAGCTCAGTGGTTTCACCGCCTGCTGCGCAAGCTCAAGGACCCGAGATCGATCCCCGGTACCAAAAAAAGAAAAACAAAACTGTTACTTGAATTTAATTTGGGCTGGGGATTTAGCTCAGTGGTTCCACTGCCTGCCTTGCAAGCACAAGGACCCGAGTTCGATCCCCAGTACTAAAAGCAAAAACAAAAACAAAAAATTGCCATTAAGCCCTCTCAAAACACTCCCTCTGTCTATGAACACACTTATTCCACCATCCTTGACACTTTCTAAAGCAGCTTGGAAGTTCTTTTTTATGTATTTGTATGTGCTGTCATGGCTTCCTCAGTGTCTCAACTTGATTCAAAACATTTTCCTTTCATGGTCACTTTGAATTTGTGGAAGAGCCAGAAGTCACTTGATGCCATATTTAGTGGAAAAGGTGGATGAGGACACATCAGAATAATCTCACAAGCTTGATTTCTCATTGACTATTAACTCCATAGCAGCATTCACCATATTTTTTAAAGCACATCTCATAAAAACACTAATAAAAGAGTATCTCCAGAACTGCCTCAGAAAGTGGCAAGAACAATGGAATAAAGTGTGTTTGAAGCAAGAGGAGTATTTTGAGGAGGACTGATGGCAATGTGTCTTTTATTCTAACAGGTTTTTCTAATTGAAAAAATAAACTATAATCATTATCTTCACTTCTTCACTTCCCAATATCTTTTCAAATCACTAAAATTATGTGTCTGCTTTCCTCATCCCATAAATAGTGGTCTTGAAAAAGTAAAAATTTTACATTCTAATGGGTTTGCATATTCAGTGTACCTAACACCAAAATCTCATCGTTCTTCCAAAACCTATGCTTTCTGCAGTCTACATAATTGGAAGGGTCTCCTTTGCCTGTTTCCTTCCATCATTTCTATCTATCCAGTCACCAAATCGACAGCTTACTCCTAAATTCAATTTTATTTCTATCATTGTCTCTTTATATAATTATTGTACCTGGCTTATGTTCAGTACTTAATAAGTATTTGAAGACATGAACTAATATATCCAAGAAGCGCAGCTTCTGAGACATTACTACCAGGTACTTTTCTTGTAACCTTACAACCTGCTTGTAAGAAGGTTCCAGCCAGCTTCTTTGATCTTTCTTTCCGTTCCTGGAAACTTACAACCTCAGACTACAGAAATATCCTTTGTCCCGCTTTTATTGTTTTGTTTTTCTGATGACAGACTTAGACTGCTCATAGCCCATTGGGTTTGACTTTGAATTGACTTTGTGTTTCTGAGTCTGCAGTTCTTTATCTGACAGCATAAGCTAGCAGGCCTATAACACCTCTGATATGTTCCTGGGCACTTATGATTCTTTTCTTTTCCTTCACAATTACTTTTTCTTCTCTTGATTCCATTTCAGGATAAAACAACCAGACCTACTCAAAGACTTAAGCTTTTCTTGAAGTTTCCAGCAGCAATATTTGGCCTTCAGTTACTCTAAATTTGGGGAGTTAAAATATCTGTATCTGACTCCATGCCTCTGTCTCTCCACACACAAAAAACGCTTCTATTTCTGGTTTTTGTAAAATGGCAACATTCAACAGTGGCTATTTTCCCTAAGCACACCCTTTTCCTACATTATTTCTAAATAATTCCTCCTGTTCCTAAAAATAGCAACTGAACCTAGAGAGGCCTGCAGGCATGGAGGCTTCTCTCATTACTCTTATAAGAAAGGGCATAACTCAAAAAAGAGAATATATAATCAAAAAGCTGGTATAAGCCAAAGTTTTAGAAAATGAATTACTGGCATTCTACTTCATCCCCTTCTATCATAGTGATTACAGTCACACTTATGTACCACTTGTCAGGTGTAAAATGTAAGGGCATCCTTTATAATCACTGAATCAACATAGAAATCTTTCACAGGTAAACTCAGTGGAAACAGAGGCAGAATGATGTGTGCAATATTCCCATAGATTGTAAATGACAGTCTTAAGCACAAACCTAGATAATGAGGTACCATATTCCACATGCTTAAGGAGTAATCTGTATCTCCACTGCTTTAGGACTCTTAGGAGATTCAACATTAATTCCTTGCCAAGCTCAAACCAGGCACTTTGAATGGTTGAATCTTTTGCTTTGCTTTCCTAGTACAGTACATTTTACAAAGCTGACCCAATGTCAAATATCATAGCAAAAACAATGTGTAACATGAGAATTTAAGCACCCTTCCAGAAATTTAAATGTGCTGTCTACCCAGATAAGATCATTATTCATCTGAGAAGGATTTCTGGCTTGTGTTTCTATTCAGTTATCCAAATAGAGATATTTTGGAACATAATCCCTGAAATAATTTGGGAAATTGGCATAGGGGCATGGAGCAGAAAGAGACACGGCTCCCCCAAGGATGGTTGGGTGGTATAGGTTGGCTCCAGAGCCCTGTTTTATGGCTGACACTAGGGATTTGAGAGGAAACGAAAAGACAGATGCATGAAATCCAAGTGAGTTTAAGGGTTTCCGTTTCATGGGACAACACTTCCTTTAAAATTCAAACAAAAATATCCTGGAATTCCTTCCCACATGACTACAGAAACTCATATCATAGATAGACTGTAGAGGGTGTAAAATTCACCAAAGACTTATTAGTTACTACAGAATGTTCCATATAGTTTTACAAGGAGGTTGTTCAACTTGATGCTTACCCCCTTAGCTTCCAGCCTAACACCATTCATTCTTGCAATTCAGTCATTCTACTGATCTTTTGTTTGTGCTAGACTTGAATGCACACGGGGGGCAAATAATCTCTGGCCACAAGGAGCCTCAAAATTGGAGAATATCTTAATTACAGTTCAATTCAACACTAATTTACTACCATTAATTACTAATTAGGGTGTAGTATCAAACTCTCCTTTCCATACTCCATAGCTGTTTTTAAACAAAAAGACCCTTAAAGTGTTTTACATACAAACAAATCTTCATCCGTAGATGAATTCTACTTGTCCCAGCAGCTGGACATATCTTTTTAAATAGTCTGTTAGAATGAAATTAGAACTATTGAAGGTAGAGTCAGAACTTGATAGATAGCAAGGGTAAGATCTAAGGAATAAGAGATACAAAGTGGTAGATAATACCAATGCACTAAAATATTACAAGAAAAAGACTTTAAGACCTTTATATTAAAATAATAAAGTGTTAGAGCTATAGTAAACAAAAACAAAAAAATAATTTAAACAGATACATGATATAACATTTTTTAAGTGGGGAAGTCTTAAAGCTTATTAAGATTGAAAATAAAAGTAGAAACAGGTTAAAAATAATATAGAGAAATTAATAAAAAGAAAGATAAAATATAAAAAAACAAGGGATCCATAAGACCCATAGGTGGCAAAAGAAGAAAAGAAGAACAGCTTAAAAACCCCATAAAGTATGCTGAAACAAAAATTTTAAAATCATAGACAAAATAAGTCAAACTGTTAAAAATAAATATCTAAGCCTGAGACACAGAGACATGGGAGGGGGTATCACAACCCCCAAGTTGAAACTATACTACAAAGCCACCATGATAAAAAACAGTATGATACTGGCAAAGAAATGGACCTGAGGACCAGTGAAACAGATTAGAAGATGCAGAAGCAACTCCAGACACACTCAGCCATCTCATCTTCGACAAAGGAGCCAAACACCCTCACTGGAGGAAAGATAGCCTCTTTAATAAATGGTGCTGGAAAAATTGGGTTTCAACTTGCAAAGATTAAAACTAGACCTATATCTCTGACCATGGACTAAACTAAAATTGAAATGGATTAAAGATCTAAATATTAAAATAGAAACGCTGAACCTGCTGGAGCAGAGGTTAGGTAGAACTCTTGAAGACATTGGTGTAGGAAAAGATTTTATGAACAAAACCTCAGTTGCCCGTGAACTAGCACAAACAATCATCAAGTGGGATCTCTTCTTATTAAAAAGCTTCTGCACAGCAAGAGAAACCATCAACAGTGTGAAAAAGCAACACACAATGTGGGAAAAAATTTTCACCCACTGTTCCTCAGACAAAGGTCTATTATCTGGAATCTATAAAGAACTTAAAAGAAATCAGACCTCCCAAATATTTTTGCATGTTTTTGCCAACCAATAGCAAATTGCACAAATGAGATACATCATTTCCTCATTTCGCAGATGCTCTTGAAAGGCTCAAAGTGTTTAACAAAGCCAAAGAAGCAGTAGTGGTGGTATTGGATTATTGAACTTGAATTTCTTTGATCCTAGAGAGTAATATCTGTTCATAAAGACATCTGTAATTTAGTCAGATATAGGAATTCATCTTTTTGGGGGGAAGGGATACTGGGTATTGAACTCAGGATCTTGCACTTGCCAGGCAGGGAGTGGAAGCACTGAGCTAAATCCCCAGCCCAAGAATTCATCTTTTCTAAGCTGCAGTACTCACTTCTCACCATATCATCTAGTGAGTACCTGCTGTTCAAACTGAATTGACACGTTTCCCACTAGCTTTACATTCCAATGAAGCGTTTTTTGTTTTGTTTTGTTTTTAACATTAATGCTTACCTATTTGGAAAATTAAAAGTTGAAATCAATTACACATCTTCAATAATATGAAAGTGTGCCTCAGAAAAAGGTCAAATTAACAAAAAAATGGGAAAATGAGTGTGTTGTTCAGGATTGACTTGGTTTTCACAGTAATAATTAGAAAATTGGATTCACATTTATTTATTGTGCACTCAAAGCCTGTAGTGGATTTAAGTAATTCTGACTCTCTAGAGTAGCTGCCTTGTTGTGGTTGATCAACAATCCACAACAATAGTTGTGGTTGGCCAACAATCTGAACTTTTGGTATCTCCTTCTCAGTATGTGTTTATACATTTCTGGGAAAGAGAATGCTGGCTTTCTAGTACGTCTGGAAGGAGAGGAGAAACAAATACAAGTAGCAATAGAGCAATAAAGGTATCTTTTAAAGAGGAGAAATGGGAAAGTGAGAGAAAGCAAATTACAATGGCATGAAAAAACCTAAAATAGTAGAGTCTGCTGTTTTATGATAGCACAATGGTTAGATGATTATTTTGCTATATTTTCTTGGGTTTCAAATTAAAAAGTTATTCTAAGTTGCTTCAGGGAGAAACATGTAAATCAATCACTGTCAGAGCTGAAACAGTTCACAAAATGTTAACCCACATCCTCCATCACTCTTTGGGATGCTCTTCATGATGTCGCAGGAGGATGAAGAGAGTGGAATAAGGGTAAAAGGAATGAAAATGACAGCAAAACAAATAGCATATTTCACAAAAGCAAAGCACTTCTCTGATTATTTTCCCTTTTTTGCCTGTGAAAAGAAAAACGTAGAATGCAGTTATATACTTGAAGATCATGAAGACGTGAACTCCCATCTGCCTGTATTTATAACAGCACTCATCATTGTGTCACTGCTTAGAAAATGAAAAAAGAACCCAATAAAAAATTTTACCACTTTTAACTTGAACAACTTTTCCTTCTTCCTACAGTCAGAATATAGCTTTTAAAAGACCTGTTCTGGAAACAAGAACTAATGAGGAAAGAACATGGTCCTTCAGCTCAGCAGAGGGCTATCATGTTCCTTTTACTCATATCTAGAACTAATATAATCTAGGCATTCTGGATTTTTATGTACTTGTAACAAGTTATCAAAGAATATACATTTATAGCATTTAGAGAGGTAAAATATGAGAGAGCTTTTTTTTTCCCACTAAGTATCTTTAATATGCTGTACACGTGTGTGTTCTCACTCCTTGTTGCATCTTGGTCAGACTCAGCAAATTTTCCAGGCAATTTCATCCATTAAAACTTAGCCCAATCAAGTTTACAGCTTCAGTATCATGTGAATTAAAACTTTTCATCCCATGCCCACTCTCCAACCCTAAAGATAGACACAGGAGCTTTGATAGTATATTCTTCTCATAAGATTTCCTAAATTTTGTAAGAGCCCTGGCTCTCTTCTGCTGGGAACAGAGCAGAGAGATCGGGGGGAGGTAACAAATATCCCCTCACTTATTTGTGTGATGTCAAGACCCTCTGTATTTTTGCCTCATTCTCTGAACATCACTGATTGGCTGGCTGTGCCTTTTGGAGGTATTCAAAGTCAAACTCTTGAGGGTTGGGTGAATACGTGTGTTCTTTAGAGCTTCTCCACTCTAGTTTTGTGATACACATGATCCAGAGTCATCTCTATCTTTCCCCCTGAAAGCCTATGACCTTTGGTTTACACCAGAAACTGTGGCACTAACCATAGCTAACCAGTGAGAACCTCTCCTGGGTGACGTTCTAGAAAGATAACTGGACTCTAGCTACCTTTTAAGCTGTACATCCTATATCTAGGTATCTTGAGTGGGAAAATGGTCCACAAAGATTTCCACATTCTAATCTCTTGAGTTGGTGAATTTGTTATATTATGTGACAAAAGTTCAGATTACAAATATAATTAAGGTTGCTAATTTTCTGACTTTAAATTAGGCAGGTTGTCCTGGATTACCTGAGCAGGTTCAGGTAATCACAGGACCCTTAAAAATGATAGAAGTGGAAGAGTAAGTGAGATTCATGTGGTGTGAAACTCAACTAGCTGTTGTTGGCTTTGAAAATCAGGGAAAAGGGGTCACCAGCCAAAAAACGTGGATGTCGCTTAGAAGCTGAGAAAAAGCAAAAAAAAGCAAAGAAACTGATTATTTCCTAAAGCTAGCTCCATCAAACCTTTGCTTTTTCTTTTTTAAACTTTCCTAGACTTTTTCTCCTTTTTATTTTGAGACAGGGTAGCTAAATTGCCCAGGACGCAATTGCATTTGCAGTCTTCTTTCTTGAGTCTCCTAGAGTGCTAGGATTACAGGCATATGCTACCATGCCAGGCTACCTTCACTTTTTCGAGTTTTCTCTATTCAAAATATCCCCCTGCTGTCTTGAATAGATTTTGACTGGATGTTGAATTCTAAATTGGAAACAATTTTGAAGGCATTGCTCTATTTTCTTCTGACTGTTAACGATGTTAATAAGACTTCCAAAACCATTCAGATTCTCTATCCCCTGTGCTTGTTTTGTTCCTCCTGGTAGGTCAGTAAGATCTTACAATTTGTATAGTTGCTCTTCAGTTTGTGAAACATTTCTGAATTTCTTCTTTGATGATTTCTCCCACTCATTTCTTTTCATTCCTCTGAGTTCTCATTATTTGAATATTGGGCCTCCAAGAGTGACCCTCGAGGTTTTTTTCTCTGTTATCTCTTTATTACTTTTTTCTTTGTTTCCCAGGAGACTTTTCTTAACTCTCTTGGAGTATATCTATTGAAATTATTGTTTGTATTACCATATTTTTAATGGCTCTTTTTGTTCTCTAGATGTACTTTAAATTTTTTATTCTATTCTTATTCTATGAATGTTGCATTTTATCATCTATTTTACCATCCAGGAAGTAAAAATCTTCCATTTCTACCAGGTTAGGTAGCAGATAATAATATGAATGCATGGGCTAAGGAAAAGGAGCTAGGTTTCTTCTCCTTTTCCTTCTCTACTCCCTCTCCTTGTCCTCCTCCTCCTTTTTCTCTAACTGTAACTTTTCCTACTCCTTTTACTCGTCTTCCTTCTCCTCTTCTCTTTTTTATTTTTTTAAAATTTGGAGACAAGGTCTTGCTAAGTTACTCAGGTGGGATTTGAACTTGCCATCCTCCTGCCTCATCCTCCCTCAGTGTTGGGATTATTGCTTGGCTATAACTACTACACCTGGCTTCTAATTTCCTCTTAATAGATTTTTTAAGTCAATCTGTTGTAGTCTATTTAATTTAATTTTATTGTGTTAAGAGCACTTAACATCAGATCTAGCCAATTAACTTTTAAGTGTACAAAAAAGTACCATTGACTATAGGCATGATGTCATATAGTAGATCTCTAGGACTTATTTATTTTGCTAATCTGAAACTTTACGGTCATTTAATATTAATGGCATATTTCTCTCTTCTTTTGTCCCTTGGTAAGTGCAATTTTACTTTTTGACTCTATTAAGTTGAGTATTTCAGATATTTTCTATAAGTGAAATCAAGCAGTATTTCATTATGACTAGCTTATTTCCCTTGCCATAATGTCCTCAAGATTCATCCATGTCACTTATTACAGAATATCCATTTTTAAAGACTGAATAGTGTTCCACTGTATGTATGCAATTTGTTTTTAGTATGGTCCTAGGGATTGAATCCAGTGCCTTATGCAGGCTAGCAAGTGCTTTATCACTGAGTTATACTTTCAGTCCCAAGTCATTGTTTATCCATTTGTCTGTCAAGGGACTGTATTAGTCTCCTTTCTGTTGCTAGGATAAAATACATATAATACTCAACTTAAAGAAGGAAAGGTATATTTTGGCTCATAGCCTCAGAGGTTTCGGTCCACACCTCCACACACAATCATCATAGAGAAAGGACATGATGGAGAAAAGCTCCTCAGATAATGGCAACAAGAAAGAAGAGAGAGAATGTCCAAAAGCACACCAACTGTGACCTACCTCTCCAGTGAGGCCCCACCTATTCACTGCCCATTCAGCCAATGAACTCATCAATTAATTCACTGATGAGATTAGTGCCTGTGATCTAATCATTTTCATATTCTTCCCAACATGAACATTGCACTCTCCAGAGAATTGAGATTCTTCACCTCTCCCCAGCTGGTGGTCCCATAGCTGGTTCTATAGTCCCTTAGAAAATGTTAAGGGACAAATTTAGTTTTGAGGTGAGTCTCCTTAGAACAAAATATTTAGTTTTTGTTATTAGGCTTTAGATAAACTTCTTAGATAAGAGGCAAAATTCTATCCAATATCATATTTTATTATGAACTGGTTAGTATTTCTTCCCAAGAAAAGTCTGTTTTTCTCCATGTTAAATTATAAAGTTGTTCTGAGGGATTAAATATTGTACTTGATCATAGCTGTTTTGTACTTGATCATAGTTGTTTTGTCTATAATTCTTTCACCTTTGCTTTTTGGTTGTCTTTGTCTTTGTCCTCAAACATAAAAGTACAAGTAGATTTTTCTTTTGTGCTCCAACAAGTTTATGCTTCGATGATAATTATTCAAAGCTAAGAATGCATATATCCTCATAAATATAATATTTCATAACATAGATTATATGATGAAGAATGGAAATATTAAATTACAACTTGTAGAAAAATATTTCTATAAGAGCATCAATCAAATAGATCACAACTATTACATGTTGAAGGAGTTCAATTTTTTCTTGCCTTTTTAATATGTAATGGTTTAAAATATTTTAATACTAGCTCTAAATCCTTGAGCGCACATGCACACATTATAAATTCTCAGTAGACAAGGTTAAATGGCATAATCAATGATTTACAATTCTGTAACATCATTTTCTTTTTTAATATTCTTTGATTTTAAGGCATTTGCCTTAAGATTGCATCTATATCTATCAATAATCTACCAATAATCATTTTTATTCATTGTCATTATCCTTTTACATCATTTGGAAGTGAATTCAAATATGAGTGTATTTCTTTATATTGTGGAAAATAAACTTGTTTCTTTATTAATTTTTGCAGGACAGATTCTCTTATTTTTCAATTCTATTTTTTTTCTAGACAGGATGATACTATTAGATTTTCCTCAATGACAAAATTATCCAAAGACAATTCCATTGTTTCTGTGCCTGGTGCTTAATTTTCACCACTACTTCCTATCTTGCAAGCTTGCTACAAGTGTGATGTTGGCAGAAGAGTTTTCTTGTCTTACATATCTTGCACATGCATGTTATCATTATTTTTCTATATAATTTTTCTGCAAAAGTTTAAATTGGGAAGAGCTGAAATTTCAGGAAGTCATTAAAACCATGGCAAAATAAAATAAGAAAGAATTACACTGTAGTGCCACAGATTGATCATTTATTCTGTTTCCTTAGCAAGGTGATGGATCAATCTTTGTTTGAAATTATGGTGCCTAAATTTTATAGGAAGCCAATGAAGAAAACAACATACTGGAGCCAGGGTTGCTTTTGGCTGGAGCTGGCCCATTTGCACCCCAGCAGAAGAGAAGAATGAAGTCTGGCAGAGTAACATCAGTCAGTCAGTTAATGATTTTTATTCAAGAGCACTCACAAGGCTATTACAGCTAAAGCTTTTGTGAGCTTCAGGACACAGAGTTCCATCTATGTTATTTGGATTCCAGCTATGTTATTTGTTTACTATGAGCTGGAGCAGTTCATCTAAACCTTGGTTGCATCTGTGGTAAAATGAAGATACAATATTGACTTTACAAGATTCTTATGAGTATTAAGTGCCACGATGTTAGTTGTACTTAAGAATAGTCTCTGATTCACATCTAATCAAAGAATTGAATGTTACCCCATTTTTATTTTAAGAAAATAAGCTAGATTACAGTAACACAGAGTAACACTATATAAATTCAAATTTTATGATAATTATCTAGAAATCACATAAAATGAAATGATTATCTACTGTGCTTTTCATCATATAAGAAATTTAGCAAAAATTTGTAGTAATCCTGCAGGCTTCACTCAACCTTATTAATGAAGAGTAGTCCATTTAAAATTATTTATTACTATATGTTTGTGATGATACATAATAAATACACTTATCATGAGGCACTGGTTTCTATACATGTCGCAACTTGATCCTTTTTTTTTCCTTTTCCCTCTTTTCTCTTCTATTTCCCTCTTTTCCCAGACCCCCTTCCCATCTCCACAAAGTCTATCTTCTTATTTCCAAAAATCTTTGTAATATGTATTATTCTTAGGCAAGATACAAAGGAAACATTTTGGGGCTTGCTCCACCATCTTTCCACCAGCCACCAGGACAGGGTGAGGAGGACACCCCCCAGGCAGGCCCACCAGCTGATGACTTGGCCTCATGGGGCGCCTCCAACAATACCCCCCTCACCCTGGTCTCTGGTCTTTTGGCTGTGCAGCCACTTGGTTACACACTACAGAGGCACAGGGGGACAAAAGCCATTGTCCTGAGCTTCAGAAATGAACAACAGAGAGAGTGTCTGTCTCAGGCTCCCGGATGAAAACAAGCCCACTGGAAAAGTGAAGGGAATCTCTGCAATAAAGTCACACCAGCCCACCGTGATTGGTAAATTGGAGGGATTATCACCTCCCATTAGAAACTGGACTTTCTTCAGGGGAAAAGCAACTGAAACCTGCAGTAGAAACTTGCAGAGTGCAACCCTGCAGGAGGACAGGGAGCTCAACTTGGGACTTGCAACCAGAAATCTGCCTGAATCTCACAGGTCTGGGACTAACTTACTGAGA
>NW_004624783.1:14133739-14147433 GCF_000247695.1 Heterocephalus glaber
GCATATTGAGGCCATACTCTTAAGTGAAATAAATAAGACACACATGTGTAAATACCAAATAGTTTTCCTAGTGCGAGAAACTGTGAGTGTAAATAAGGACTAAAAGGATTAATAACTAATAAATGATACTTTGAAATTGGAAAAGGCCCAAAGGGGTAGGGGTGGTGGGAGGGGAAGGGAAAGGAAAGAATGGAAAGGAAAAATTATGAGAAAAGAAAAAAAATGGAAATGAACTATGTAAATAGGGAAGGGTTTAGGGGTGAAGGGCACACAGGTAATGGGGAAAAAATAAGAACCTAGATACATCATGTACAGGTACAAGCACCCAAAGATAAGTGTAAATGCATTGTATACCTAAAATGTACCAATAAAAGAATTTAAGAAAAAAAATAAAGGAAACATTTTGCAATTTCTTTGTATATGTTCAAGGGATAAGTAGTGATATTATTTAAAATTTTTGTTATGTGTCACTATATTTCATACAGATTATGGTAAGAAACCCCATATTGTAAGATCATATTTTTGTAAAGTAGCTGTTATTTTGTTAATATTTGTCTGAGAAATTCCCAATGTATTGAACTCTGTCTTAATTTGGGTCTTTACAAAAATTTATTGTTAAATTTTTCTCTACTTTATCTGTTGAAAATGGGCATTCTCATGTGAAAAATAACAAGCCATATTTCTTCAATTCACTTACCTACTTTTTCTGAAAAATGTAATATACTTCTAAATATCATTGAGTATAATGGTTTTATCATGTAATGCTTTATTTTTAGATAATGTGATGAACAGATGCAATATTTGATGAGCCGAAATTTATTATATCCAAAGTTAATTTTTCCTACAGTTTAATTCTCAGTTTATTTTTGGATTTTTAAAATTGAGGCTTTAATTATGTAAAACCTAAACTAGGATGAAGAAAACAATATAACTTATACTAAATGTACATTTTCTGGCTTGTGTCAATTATGATATACTGATTTGCATTGCATTTGAGAAAACTTGAAGAACATGCCAAATATGGTGATAACTTGCTGTGGATTGAGCAATAAGTGCAATTTGTAAATTCTTTACACCTTTATCAGCATATACAATGTCTCACAAACTGAGAAAACAAGTCATTATGCAATAATTCAGCCAAATTTACCACATTGTGTACCGTTAAACACAAAATTCATTCAAGTGTGAAATTTTTATTATTAAAAGACAAATATCACACTAAGGAAGATGAGAATAAGGAGCAGAGATAGGGCTTGTGAGTGTATGGATACATGCTGGGAAATAATGAAGGGAACAAATTCTGAAATCCTCAGTAAAAATAGATTGCCATCTATATTAATTACTATTGCTGTGTATGTTAGCTTACCATCTCTGTGACAAAATACCTGAGAAAATCAACTTAAAGGAGAATGATTTATTTTGGCTTGAAGTTTTAGAGATTTAGGAGTATGGCAAAAAAGTAAGAAAGCATAAGAACTGTTGAAGCAGTTTGGACATGGGGCAGGATACTAAAGGGGGGGGGGTTCCTACTATTGTCCATGATTTTAAAGTAATAATTATTAAGAAAAATTAGATCCAAAGATGTAGCTCAGTGGTAGAGAATTTTCCTAGAATGTGTGAGATCTTGGGTTCAATCCTAAGATGCCTCCCCCAACATGGCTAAAGTATCAAATAAATGCGCAACAGGTTTCTGCACAAAATGTGATCTTATTATCTAAATGAACTAAAATTGAAGATTAAAAAGTCATTTTGTAGAAATTGAAATTTCATATTGATAATGTCATTAGTTGAGTACCAAAAAAGAAAATGTAGGGTATTTTCTTCAAAAGATTTCCATAATAAAAAATTACAGTTTGGTGATGCAAATAGAATGAGGGATTTAGTATTATAATATACACTGTTAATTTTATGTCCAACAATTCTGGTATGTTTCTTACTACTTTACTTTCCCCAACTGTAAAGTTGTGCAAACAGGGTGGGCAGTGGTGACAAAGAAGTAATCACTTCCATTTTGGAGATTTGAGTTTGAGTGTCCGAAAAAGTACTTGAATAAGTGAAAGGGTAAACATCATTTGAGGATAAAGTTAAAAACAACATTGTAAATGTGTCTCAGGTCCTCAGATGATCATAAGTTATTGTGATAACTATAAATAGAAGAACATTTTTACAACTAAACAAGTTGAATTCTAACATAAATATGGAAAAATAGATGTCTAGAAATACTCAATATATGAAAATTCAATACTTGTTGATGATAGCATTCCTAATCTGTGGCTTTAAAAAATGGGTTGTTTAGTGAAATAGTACTGGTAAAATGGCTAGTCATGTGTATAAAATAAGACATTTGGTTCTTGGCTTACTAACATTTAAATATTAGAGAAATATATAAAATATTAGATGATGTCATAATATGATCATTTTGTAATCTTGAAAATCAAGATCTAAAAGTTTAGAGTCAATGCAAGACAGCTAAGTGCAACTGATCAGTTTTGTGGATGGCTCTATTGTAGTACAGTCAGATAACATTGGAGAGATAATCACAGTGATCGGTGACAATAGACAGCTGCTGCTGCAGCAGGTGGAATTCCCACATACTCAGAAGAGAAGTTGATTTTTCTGATAAAGAAATGATACAAGTGAATAATAGATGGTTTGATTAAAACATCTCTTTCTACTGGACTAGTTCTAAGATACACCATTCCTTTGTACTGTTTTGCAATGTTAATAAACCTGAGGTCCTAGTAAACAATAAAGTTTCCATATTCCTTTGGATACGAGATAATTGTTGGAATGAATATCACTGGGGCAGTACAGTTAAGAATACAGAAAGTGGTAACATAATATATACTCAAAAAATCTTCTCATACTTTTAACTTGATGAATGCTGAAGCACTAAAAATGTCAGAAGATTGTCTTGGAAATGTCTGCAAAATTTTGTTACAGTAGCCCTCCTGCTATACTATCATAGCACAAGTGAAGTCCACTCAACAAAAGATCCAGGGCATATTGAAATGAGTAAAAGAAATTGTTGGTGTCAAGTATATACGTAATTTAGGTACTTTTTATTCTATAAAAGATAATGAAATATTTTGACATTGGAAACATTACTTAGTTTTAACTTAAAACATGTTAAAATTTCCAGAGATAAAGCTATTAACAAGATAATATTGGGTACTGAGGAGCAACTAGGGAAGAAATTATTAGAGATCATTCTATGTGAATATTTTAGCAATGTTTGTAGAAGTGTTATTTTGACTAAAAAATCATACAAACATCATATTTTTATATGATGTTTGAACTATGATTTCACTTAGGAATATAAGATTGATATCTTTTAAACTCAGTAGATCAGCACTATTTTAGACAAGAAAAATATTAGCAATTTATATGATCACATTTGATTCATTAGAATTTACCATGAAGTCTGATTTTATTGTAGTAGCTATAAATGTAAGAGATACAAATTTTAGGTTGCCTCGTGAATTTCCTTCATACACAACTAATGAAATTGTTGGATTTATGTATATGAATAGAAGAGAACCTGGGTGTGGTGTTCTAACAGAAAAAGCCTTTCGTAGTGCTGTTCACAAAGATTTTTCTTTCGCTGTGGGAGTTACAGTTGAAGACCTTGATCAAATTGGTTGTTTAAAGCAACCCTATCTCATTGAACTCTCTTCAGTGATAAAAGTATTCCATAGTTACACTGTCTCATATGGTAGCCACCTGCTACACATTGCTTTTGAGCACTTGAAATGTAGTTAGCATATCTGAGAAGATGAATTTTAAGTTTAATTCACTGATATTTAAATTTAAGTAACCATGTGTGATTAAAGATTACATTAGTGGACACTGAAAATCTGTGGCAGTTTAGATTTAACAGGGCAGGAATTCAGGCTTCATCTGTTCTGGCAGGGAAGCAATATCATTGATTATGAAAAACAATCTTAAAGGGTAAAATAAGAGATTAATATTGGTTGACAGAATTCATGGGAATTGCAAATTAAAATAGAGACAGGGATTTTAAAATAGCTGACATCAATAAAAGAATACATATACCATGCCCAAATATTTAATTACCAGTGATATCAATAAAAATGTAATGGAAGCCATTCAACAAGCCTCTGTAATAAGGAGTGATGGACAAAAAATTCAAAATCCTTAGGCATGCAAACATATAAAAAAGACCTATTATAGAAACTGCCCCAATTTTATAATTTCAAATATGATCCAAGTTTCTAGAACTTGTACATACAATTTTGAAGTAGTTTACAAAGAGGAATAACTATTTTTATCAGTTGGACAAAGAAAGAAATATTTTCCATATTTGCATCAACATGTAGAGATATGCACTAAATAAGAGTTCCTATCTGCAAAGATAGCTAGGGGCATGCACTTAGTATCTGGAGCGGTTTAATAGGCATCACGAGACACTAGGGCAAAAATGAAGCTGTAGTAGGTCTCTTCTGATTCCAAATGAATTTTTGGATTGTTTTCTCTAGTCCGTGAAGTATACTGTCGAAATTTCAATCTCAGTTGCATTAAATCTATATAGTAGTTTTGGAAGTATGGCCATTTTGTAATAGCTAAAGCTTGGAAACAGCCCAAGTGCCCATCAACTGGAAACAGCCCAAGTGCCCATCAACTGGAAACAGCCCAAGTGCCCATCAACTGGAAACTGGATAAAGAAGATGTGGCTTTTTTATAAAATGAAGCACTACTCAGCCATAAAGAACAAGAAACTAGAGACATTTGTAGCTAAATGGATGCATATTGAGGCCATACTCTTGAGTGAAATAAATAGGGCACACGTGTAAATACGGAATAGTTTCTCTAGTGTGAGAAACTGAAAGTGTAAATCAGGATTAAAATGATTAAAACAAATAATTGATAATTTGAAATAGGAAAAGGTCAAGAGGTGTAGGGGTGGTAGGAGGGAAAGGGGAAAGGGAAGAAGGGAAAGGAAAAATTATGAGAAAAGAAAACAAAATCAAAGTCTATGTAAGTAGGGAAGGGTGGTGGGGGTGAAGGGCACACAGGTAATGGGGGAAAAAATAAGAACCAAGATACATCATGTATAGGTACAAGCACCCAAATGATAAATGTAAACGTATTGTATGCCTAAAATGTACCAATAAAAGAATAAAAAAAAATGAAGCTGTACCCGAGCCTGAGTGCAGTACTATATGATACCCACCTTGGTCAATGAAGTAGGAACTATCTGACTCTCCCACAATGAGAAACTGGCTGAGAAATGCAGATAACATTTTTTGAGTGTTACCTGGCTAACATTTCAGAGCTGCTAAAACTTTAGTTTATGACATTAGGTTTATGAAACTTCTGAAAACTGTTCCTTTTGGAGACGCTAGTATGCTGAAGAAGATGGTGTAGTCCATTTTATGAAGAGATACAAACCCTCAGAATGTTTTTCAAGTCCAGATGGGTGTGACTGTTTACTGCAGTAAGTAGTTACACAGTAGAATTCATTACACTAAAAATGCAGTAATAATTCTTCTCATTTGTGGATTTATGTATATAGATATATAAATATGTAAATATATAATATGTATTATGTAAAACATTAATATATAACATTATATATAAATTATATGTATAATAAATTTGTCCTAATATTTCCTGCAATGAAGTAAAAAATAAAAGGATTAAAAATGATAAAAGCAAAATGGGCAGTGAAGGAAGAGAACAAAAGTATTTGAATAATAATTGATATATTTCTATAAATGAAAACTAATAGTCATTTAAAATAGGTGTCTCAGAGAGATCAAGTAGGTAAAAAAAGTTACTAAACTGGAAAATATAAGTTACTAAGGAATTTCTAAGGACATTACTGAGAATATAACAGAGAAAAAGGGATGGAGTATATGAGATACGGGTTAAGAAAAAGACAGGGTGGGCCCGGGATTTAGCTCACTGGTTCCTCAGCCTGTCTCACAAGCTTAAGGTTCCGAGTTCAATCTCCAGTACCAAAAAAAAAAAAAAAGAAAAACAGAAAAAGACAGGTTAATAATTTTTCGTTAAAATAGTGTAGCCTCATCATCCAACACAATTTTCATGGATGCAGGTCAGAAAGAAAAATGATCTAACAATACAACATGTCAAACCACAAGACAAAATGAATTACCAGGAGTAAGAATGAGTAGAAAAACAACCACAAAATTAGACCCTCAATCACCTAGATATTGCAATGATCCAAAATAGCTTAAGACAATGAAATGAAAAGTTAGAAATGAAAAGCTCAAGAACACGAACCCACAAAATAATTAATAAGATTTAAAATAATAATGTAAATCGGAAAAGCAAACCAGAACATTCAGACTGCAAAATAAGATTCTAAAGAGATGTTTAAAATGAAGCAAAGAGACACAAAGAAAAAGAAAGGAAAAAATGATTCCTGGAGGCTATAATTAGAACAAGTAGTGTGTATCTAATTTGAGTTCCAGAAGAGCAGAAATAAAAGGATGGGAAGAAAAAATGTTTGAAAAGACAATAGCCAATGGCTGAGAATTCCTAACAATTGAGGCGAGACAGGCATTCTTAGATTTGCAATGCATCCTAAATCACATAAAGATAAACAACAAATTCATCTCTAGACATGTTTAGCAGACTGAAAAATTCCAGAGATACATTGAAGACATTAGAACAACTGAGAGGAAAGACAGCTCATCTGTAAAGTAGTGTCAGAATCATGGCAGGTCTTTCAAAAGTAACAATAAAGGCCAGAGTATAACATAATATGGTCTTAATAAGCATTTAGAGAAAAGAGTTACCAATCTACAATCATTTACTCAGCAAATTCTCAAAACTGGGACAGATATTTTCAAGCAAGGAAAAGCAGAGTTTGTTACAAGTACACACTTTCCAGGTAAAATATACAAAAAAAGAGAAAAATACATCTATATTAGACTAAACAAAGTCTGAGATGCAAACAGGAATGAAAAGCTAAGAAATTGAAAACCATGTGGGTTAGAATCAAGTTATCAACCATAATCATTTCTAATTTGTTAGGTTAGTAAAGAACTAGATAAAACTAGTGTGTTGGGAAAAAGTTATTAAGTGAAAGCCCAGGATATTAAGTGTATGTTAAAAAAAGAAGGTAGGCATTAAGTTTGACCATGTTAAATAAAATGTGCATGCTATTTTTAGAATATTCATTAATAATAAAATTAATATTGTACATATGACATCCAAGTCAGTATGGGAGGAAACTTATAATTTAAAAATTACTCTAGAAGACAAGAAGAGATTAAAATTAAACATACCAATAAATATATTATTGACAAATGTAAGCAGATTAAATTCTCCTTTATTCCCTACCCCAGTTATTATGTACACACTGTTGGGTTATACGTTGCCTACAGAATTTACACATAAAACATAAAGATACAGAAAGCTGAATATACTTTTAAAGCTATGTAAATGTAAATTCAGCAATTTCTCTTTCCTTTCTCTTATAAGCTATTTAAAAAAATGAGAAAGAAATGAAAAACTAAACCTACAAATTTCTTTCTTTCTTTTTCTTTCTCTCCTTTCTTTTTCTTTCTTTCTTTCTTTCTCTCTTTCTTTCTTTCCTTCCTTCCTTCCTTCTTTCTTCCTTCCTTCTTTCCTTCCTTTCTTCCTTCCTTCCTTTCCCTCCCCCCCTCTTTCTTTCTTCCTTTCTTCCTTTCTTTCTTTCTCTTTTCTTCCAAAGTTCAACAGCAACACATTCCTAAATCCCAAAAGTTGTGACAAAGCAATAGAGTCAAAACATGAGTACAAGCAAAGAGCACCTCTCATTTGCCCGCCTGAGAAAACAGTGAAGGACATCCCTGACCTAAATCCCTGGGCTGCAGTGAATGAAATGTACCTTACAAACTGTTTTCATGACCTTCTTTTGATCTGATTTCCTTCCGAGAATAAATGCGACAAGGCTAAACCAGGAACCACACCATGAAGAAGCCAGGTTTCTAGGAAAGTAGAACTATATCTCTAGTAACAGTTGGAAAGGGAGTTTTATAAACATCCTACAGTGCCTTTCTTCCTTTGGGTTTGAATTTCTGAAAACTTACACTTCCCCTTGCCTTCCCTCAATGCTGAGTTGATTATGTAATTTGCAGGGCCTGGGACAAAATATAAATGTGGGGTCTTGTGGTTGAAGTTTATTAAAATGTTAAGATAGTAACAGCAGAACATTAAACCAAGCACAAGACTGTTTTGCAAAAAGAATGTTGTGTACTGCACAAGTTGTTTGTCCATGATGCTTTGTCTCAGTGAAATTCTCTCTCCTGGAAAAAACACATCTCCTGAAAAAATGGAATAAATTAAGAATCAGTATAGGATTTAATCAGAAATACTGCAAGAAAATGAAAGGAAGGGAATTAGGGAAAAATTACAAAGGAAAACTCATCATGAAAATACTGCAATGAACATTAGAAAATTATTATCATGAAATATAGAAATCATTTAAAAAGAGATAACTTACCAATGCATTTGCTTCTTTGTGGAGGAGATGAAAGAATGGGGAAGGCATTAGTTAGTGGAACCGGAATTGGCAGAATGAATTAAAACAGTAAAATAAAATCATTATGGGAATCAGTGATTCTCAAATTGGGCTGCGTATTTTAACCTCCTGTGAAGCTCTTATATTAAGCCTATGACCCACACTCATGCTCACAGATCTTTAATAGTTCTAGGCTGGTCCCATCAGTGATATTGTTCAAACTCTCCCACATGACATTAATGGGCAGCCAGTGTTGATAAACATAACATAATTAAAAGAAAAATTAGAAGCCACAGAAGGACATGATATAACAGCAACAAAAAGGGAAGAAACCTAAAAAGCAAATGAGAAAAAAAAGAGAGGTGCTATAAATGGACTATTTATCATATTTTTATTAGAAGAAAGAAAAGTATATCCACAAATTCAAGTAGTAAAAACAGATTTATTAGCAAAAATACAAAACTAAGAGCGATATTAAGATAGTATAGCTAGCTAAAATCAAAGGAGGACAGATGAATAGGTAGAGAGACCAAGAGAACAAAAAGGAAAAATGTAATTTCCAATTTCAAAGAGAAAGTTAATGTATGATAAATATGACATCTGGATGGATGAAAAAGGTGAATTTTTGTTCCAAAGATGTTGTGACAAGAAAGCCACCTGAAATAAGCTTGAGTGCCTACTTACATTAGAATAAATTTTAAGTGGATGAATTTAAATTTTAAAAAATAAAAATATTAACATTCCTTATAAAGGATGGGAATTTAAAAATAATAGCAGCCTGAAGATGGTCATTCCAAATACAACACAAAGCCAAAAAAAAAAAAAAAAAAAAGGCTATGAAAGTAAAGCATAACAATTTTTTACATGTGAAACAATGTGCTAGCAAGGTAAAAAGACAAATGATAAATGATAACATGGAAAAGAATATTGGTGATTCACATGACAGATTAAAGGCTTCTTCTCAACTCTTTTCCCTGCCATCACAAAATGGACGCTTAATAAAAAACCATTAAGACCAAAAGCTTGTGCTATGGTTTGGACAGTGCCCTGCAAAGGCAATGAAGGCTTAGTCCTCAGCCCATGGTAGTATTGCAAGGTGGTGGAAACTTGGGGAGCTCCAGCCCAGTGCAAGACAGTTAGTTGACCCTTCAGAACCAACTGCAGCACTTTGATCCCTTTGTCCGCCTCTCTTTGTTTTCTGACTCCTATGAATGAACACTTTTGCTCTGCTATGTGCTCTCCATCATCATATCCTGCCTCACTGCAGGCCCCAAAACAATGGTACAGTCCCACTCATAGATTTAAACCTCTAAACCTGTGAGCCAAATCAAAACATTCCTCTTCTAAATAGGACATATATGTGTAAATATCAAATAGTTTCTCTGGTGTGAGAAACTGAAAGTGTAAATAAGGATCAAAAGGCATAATAGTCAATGTGAAATAGGGAGAAAAAGTCCAAAGGGGAAGGGGAAATAAGAGGGGTAGTGGAAAGGAAAGAAGGGAAAGGAATAAATATGACAAAAGGGAAAAACAGAAACAAAGTCTTTGTAAATAGGGAGGGGTAGAGGGGTTGAAGGGAGGGCAAGGGAATGGGGAAAAAAATAAGAATCAAGATATATCATGTAAAGGTACAATTTCCCAATGATGAATATCATTATATTGTATACCTAAAATGTACCAATAAACTTAATGTATAAAAAAAAATTTCCTCTTCTTAAATTGATTTATCTTATTTTTACAGTAACAGAAAGTTGACTAACAATTTGATAGAACAATAAACATGAAAATCTATATCACAGAACAAGAAATACAAATGAAAGTTATCACACTTTAAGTTCATTTTGAACTTTAATTTTTTTCCCCTGGATAGAAAGTTTTTGTATCTTTTGGGTGGAAACCATTCCCATGCTAATTATTCCCAGTATGTGGTCATCCTGGTGAACAGAGCTTCCATTTGCCTATGTATCATTGCCACTGGTGACATGCTGTCCTTGCCCACCCTCAAACCCTAAATGTAAATATTAAAGTACAGACCTTTTATGAATCCACTATGGTCTGAGAAAAGAGTATAGCAATAAAGATTGGACAATGAGTAATGCAGAAAACCGAGTTTGCTTTGTTACTTCCACTCCACAGAGCTGAAAGCCCAGGGCATTTTATGTTAGTTTTACGGAGACTAGGTCAGGTTTCTAGAGAGGGCACTCTAAAAAAAGAGTAAAAAAATACTAAAATAACTCAGAATGTGAGAAATTGGGTAAGATTTTAATTTATTATTAACTTGAAATAATCATTTTATATGCTAGATTATAAAAATTATATTTGTGTGAGGCCTTAAGAATCAACAGTTCTTTGTTGTAGGACTGAAGGAAAAAATATTTGAAGGTGATTATAATGCTTAATTACTTATATTCTTGAGTTGATTTTCTATAGTCTAACTCTATTTAACATAATTGTTTTGTTTTAGAAACAAAATGTCCGTCAAATTCTCATGTGTGTAGAGATAGGCTTTTTTAGAAATGATTGGATCATGAGGAGTTAGAGTTGGATGAATTCACTGATGAGAACATAATGTGGTGGAATTATTGTGAAGTGATGGAAACAGGATGTGAGATCTGATTGAAGGGAGTGAACACTGGGGGCTTGATTTTGGGGACTATATCTGGTTCCCATCACCTTCCTCCCTGGGTCTTTCCCTTTTTCTCTGCCTTCTGCCTGCCATTAGGTGAGCAGCCTGCCTCTGCCATGTCCTTTGGCCATAAAGCTTCAGCCTCCCTACAGGCTTAAAACAATGAAGCTAGCTTACCAGGGACTGAAATCTCTAAAACCATGAGCCAAAATAAATGTTTAAGTTGTTTTTCTCAGGTATTTGGTTGAGCAACGAAAAGGTGAGTAACACAGGAAGTTTTTTTCCATATATTGAGTTTACACTATTTTTTCTGTTGTTTATGTGATTTGCTCTAGTCACTCATCTGTGTAGGCATTAAGTTAAATATTTGTAGATAGTATTTTATAGTTGTTTCCATTTTAATGAGTATATATTAGAGAAACTTAAAATTTACAAACTGAAGAGATGTGACTGCTTAGAATCCAGAAACAACTTACTCTTTGGTTTAGATTAATAGGCACTGCATTAGAATATATGTCAATTTTAACTTATTTTAAAATCACATCTAATATAATCTTTACAAATGATGTTATTTTTTTCTGATATTAAAAAATAATTAGTAAGCTTCACTGCCTTGTTTCATTATCTCAAATGCAATCTGGTAGTTTAGATGTAAAATGTCATTATTTTATTGTGTCATGCACTGACCAGCTGTTATTTTATAACATAGACATATTTGTTCAAAAGAGCAAATTATTCAAAGAACTATCAAAATAGTCCCTACTACTTCCAATGAAATTCCATTCTAGTGTTTTCCATTTAACATCCCTGATTATATATGGCAACAGATGGCTAAAAGGAAAATTTCATGTATATTAAAGTCAATTTGAGTAGGAATTATAAAAGGAAAAACAATATATAAAGGGCATATTAGAAGGCAAATATGAAATCTGTGCATTAGACTTTGTTGATCAAACATAAATATTTGAGAAGCTTATAGACACAAGTACATACTTTATAAAGTCCTTGAAAATAAGGAAAATAAAATTTTAAGTTGGTAACTTGTCTGTAATTCTATGCTTTTAAACTGAATTGCATTCTCTTGGTGTGTAGGTTTGTTATTCTGTTAAAAACCCAAGTTTATCTGAGCAACATATTTCTGTCAAGTTTCTTGTTCTGTGTTTGGGAAAAGCAGCACACATAGTACAATTCAGCATTTTTTATATTGAAGAGTGACTAATCACGCCTTTCTTTTCTTCTTCACACTTTTCACTAGGAAGATGAAATGTTTCACAAATTTAGAACATATGTGTCATCTGGCTTTCATGTACATAATTCATGCACTGAAAGGCAAGGCACTTACATGGTTAAAGAAGCTACTTTGGAGTCAGATACACTTTCTTTTGTCACAGGCTGTGTGGATATGGACTAATTTATCACATTGGGGCTCAGTATTCTCATCTGTAAAATGAATAAAGCAATGCTTATTTACAAAGCTAGGAAGCTAGGATATACATTAAATAAGTATGGAAAGCTCTTAACTAAAAAAAATACTACATACTTATTAGAATTCACCATAATCTGGTAATTAAGTTTTTACTTATGAATACAGAAAATGTAATCATTGATCAAAATCAGCCCTTATGAAAACAGAAGAATTTTTCCTAGGCTAATATCATTATAAATTGGTGCTAGTATCTTATAATGACAATTAGAGGAATAAATGTTGTAAGAGACAGAAAAGGGCAATGCCATTTCAATGTTGGAGTCAATAAAATTCATGAGGAAATATATAGGTTTTTCAGTGAGAAAGCAAAACATCACTTGAAAATGTACTTAATTCACCAAGTATTTGGTGGTATAGGCTACAAACCAACAGAAGAGCCTTGTACTCCTCCAATTTAAATCATAGAAGCCAAAAATAAAAGTATATATGAGATGAGGCAGTAATAGGTTTAAGATTTAGATAATGTTGTGGTCTTGAATATTGTATTTTAAATAAACACCCCCCCCCACTTCAAATACACTTATTTCACTGTTCTTGCCACCTTCTGGAGCAGTTCTAAATTCCCTGTTTTATGTTTTTAGTTGCAGTGTTGTGGCTGCCTTGATGTGCTGAATCAGTTCAACACATTTATCTTTCATAATCATTTTGACTTTGGGGAGAAGCCAGAAGGCATGGGGTACCAGATCTAGTGAACAAGGTGAATGAGGACACACTATAATGTTTTTATTTGACAGAAATTGGCATAAACATAAACTGCAAACTCTTAAGAACAAAACAAAGCCAAAATTAATTACAAAGCATACCAAAAGGTGGGACAAAATAATCATTGGAACAGGACACAGTTAAAACAGGTATTGTAATTACCAGATAAATAATTTAAATAACACTAAAATATTAAATTTTGCAATGGAAAAAGGAGCAAATGTCTATTATGAGTAGATAGTTGGCAATTCTAAAAAATAATTAATTATTTATTTATTTATTTATTTATTTTTCAGATCTGGCAGTATGTAGAAAGTGGTTTTATTATAGGGATGGCAGTGTTGGTTCAGCATTGGAAGATCCACCCCCAAAAGTCATCATTTTAA
>NW_004624783.1:14167867-14188478 GCF_000247695.1 Heterocephalus glaber
AAAAAAAAAAAAAAAAAATCCCTTTTTTTCAATTGTACATCATTACTATCTTTTCATATGGAGATACACACATAATTTTGTCTTACTAGAATCTATTGTATCGTAGTCATAATTTATTCAATCCTGTCCTCTCCTTATTATTGAGTATCTATGTTCTTTTAAAAATTCTACATCTTAATACATAACTCACAAATTAATTTTTATATGTATTACATAGGAACATATTCTTCACTATCTTCTTAGAATGAAATATTAAATGTGGAAATTTGTGATCAAAATGTATGACTTTTTCAAGACTCTTGATACATATTCTCACTCTCCTCATTCCTATTATGATATTACATTATTGGTCAATACTAAACTTGGGATCATCAGTGCTTTTTCACACACATACACTGCTACTAAACTAGATATCCTCAACTCTCTATTTTTCACGAAAGTAGTCTTTAAGCTTCAATTTCTTAAACTTTCTTCAGATCATTATTCTTTACCATGACATTTTAGATGACCAGTCAGATATGTGTTATCTGCAAGCTCCACAATCAGGCCTTTAACACCTTCATCCACTCCTCTGATAAAAACTTTGAATAGTGCAAAACCAAGAGAATCTTTTTGCAATTTACTAGTCTCCATCCATGTATGTTGACATCAAATTATTAGAACCTTAGGATCTAAATTTTAGAGTAGAAAATCAGCTGAAAGTTAGCCCAAAATTTTATTCTTTTTTAACCAATTAGAAAACAGGTTCAGAGAAATTTAGTAATATTTACATGATCATACAGCTACAATGATAAATATACTGTTCCAATTAATCGACTTTAATTTCATTAACATTTTCCTTTTCATTCTCTAATTGCTTTATCCAAAATTATATCATTGGAGAATTCACTGAAATCAAGAAATTCATGTCCAGGATGCTCATCCATCAACTCATTGGCAGAAATGAAATTAGTATGATGTACTTTTTATGTGCTTTTAGTAGCTGCTCCATTTATTAATTCAGCCTAGCTTTTTTAGTATTCTAGGATTACAGTTAAAGCCCTTTAATATTTATAGGACACCCACCTTTGTAACTTGACTATCATTCTCCATTATGAATATCAGAAAAAAACGTTAAGTCAGGTAAAGCCTTGGTATTCAACACCTTTTCATTTGCTGAGGAAGCAGGAAATTGTGTCATGAGGAGACAAAAGGACTTGTATAAGAGTAATGTGGAGTCAGTTGCCTTTTCTTTGTTATTGGTGAACCTCACATCTCTGAGATTTGTTCTTTCTTCATATTTTGAGCATATCTTTAAAGTTATTTTTGTTACTTTTCGCATTTTCCAGCTTCATTTTACTCAGTTAGTAAGGATGTTAGTCTTCCTAACAGTATTCTCATAGTTCACACTAATCTTTTGGCTTAGCCTTTGGTCATGCACCCCACATTCCATGGTTTTTCTTTGTCTTTTTAGAAAGTTTCTTTAATTGTCCCACTCTATAAGTTTTCAAGCATTTAAGTGATGACTCCATATTATCAGAAGATGCATCAGTTTATGACATGTTTCTACAAAATATTTCTTCCCTATACTTTTGAAATACATTTCTCATATTTAGGCAGAATTCTGCATTTCCAGTCCTCACTGTTAATAAGTTCTAACATCATTAGTTTTATTCCACACTGTTGCCATTCCACATTGTCAGCTAGTTCTTTGGATGGTTATAATTGGCAAGAGAGATTTTCTTCCTAGGAGAGGACTCAGTAGGTTTCAGAAAGAGTTCTTTTCCATTCTGATGTTTTTCAGCAATGCCTGTCCTTCTGTAAATCTGCCTAGCTCAGCAGTTCATCATTGTAAATCAGTTTGGGTACTGAAATAAGTTTCATTCTCTGCAACAAGTCTTTTTACTAATAAAGATTCCTCCTTTTTTCCTATTTGCATTCTTTCTGTCTAGGTCACATGTGTTTTCTCAAGGAGGGAAATGTGGGGATTATTTCTTGACTCCATCAAATTCCAGGCATGGGATTCCTTTCTAGAAATACTGAATGAAATTTCATGGCATTATAGTAAAAGCATGCTAACCCCCCACTAAGAGCTTCCTTGCTGATGGTTCTTACTAGGGCTGGATGAGTTCACTGAACATGGGAGACTCTGTGGCACTATATGGAGGACAGGATGTTCTACATTTGATCAAAAGATGAAAGAAGTGAAAGGAAACAGAGATTGAAGAAATAGATGGGAAGTCAGAAATATTACAGATATAGAAATGATGCATCTCAAATAGCTCCACATGTGCTATTGACTACACATGTCAAGAGTTTGATAATGAAAATAAAAGAGGTTGGAAGTATCCAGAAAGGATATTAGGATAATTGAAACTTTATTTATTTAAGAAAAATGATGCTAATAGGAGAAGAGTTCATGAAGATAGAGATTTAAGAAATAATAGAAAGGTAAGGAATGAGGGAAAGAGAGAAGAAGGGAGGGAGAGAAAGAGAGAGAGAGAGAGACTTGTGTCTGTAAAAGTAATTTAAAATAACACAAGTGATTTGTAAGTAACCTAAATGTTTAAAAAATAATTAAGCAGATTGGAAGATGGTGGAATCTAATGTTTTTAAGCAAATGATAGGCCATAGATTAGAGGGAACTCTATCTCTTCAAACACAAGTCAGAGTGGAGAGAACATATACATATATTTAGTAAATGGCATAGTGAGAAAGTGTGTAAAGAAAAAGAGAGAAAGATTGGTATTGCTTAATGTTGCATGACATTTTCCCTTTTTATTCTTTTAGGGGCCGAAATAAATTTCTATGAGGGTTAGTCTTATGGTAGCTACTACTTCTCTTCTGTGACTTAGTCTTCATCAGGGACTCTGTGTAGTAGATATTATTATTATCTTTTTGTTTGTTTGTTTTAAGAGTAGGAAAATTTGTTGAGAGAAAGATAGCTTCTGTCTAAGAGACAGAAGGGGGACTGGAAAGTGGATTGCCTCTATTATCATTTAAAAAAAAAAAAGAAAGAAAGAAAACAGGGCTTGTAGAAATGGATTAACATATCCAGGTGACACATTCAAATAGTGATGGATCCAGGGTCTGGCCTCCAGTAAATGTATCCCCACCTCTCCAAATCTCCAGCTTCTTTATTTAGCACAGAATAGGGATTAGCAAACTGTTTTGGTCAGAGACTAAAGTACAAATTTTAAGTGTTGTGGATGACTACTCAAGTCTACTACTGGTGTGCAAAAGTAGTCATAGACCACACCTACAAAGATGAATATGCCTAATTTCAATAAAACTTGACTTATAGACACCAAATTTGAATTTTATGAAAATTTATGTCACACAATATTGCTCTTATTTTGATAGTTTTTCAACCATCTAAAAATTCTTACCACATTTTAGGAACTAAGATTGTCCAGTTAGAAGGAAAACTGTCATATTGTGAATTAAGAATACAACATAAGGGCTGGGGTTTTAGCTCAGTGGTTCTGGCACCTGCCTCACAAGTGCAAGGACCTGAGTTTGATCCCTGGTACCAAAAAAAAAAAAAAAGAATGCAACATAAGCATTGTTTCACAGAGGAAAGCATGACTTTGTGTTAGTTCTATCAAATTCTGGCTTCTTTGATCCTGGACCAAGAAGAAGATAGCAGACTACAATGAGGATAAACTGAATAGTATCTATTTATCTTGCAGATTCATTTTCTGTGCTGCTCTCAGATTAAGGAAGCTATATGGAAAGATACCTCCCTATTCCTTGGGTTTTAGCCAATGGAAAGAAGCAGTAGGGAATGAGAAGGAGGGAGGATAGCACAGATAGGGTATTTTGACTCTGCTCCTTACAAGGAAGGCCCATGAAGATTGGATGTTTCTCACAGGTTTCAGCTCTTTCCCAGGTGTCCCTCTTTGCATTGCCCCTGCTCAGATTCTAGCAACCATTTCTCTCTATTTCCACTTTGAGTATAATGAGTATTTCCTGAGTGACTAGCCACGGGACATTGCACAACCCTTTATATTTTTTCATAATTTTCCTTGCATTCTTACATGCATTCCTTTTCTTAATCTCTTAAATGTATAATTTGAATGTGCTCTCTAATTCAGCTGAGACTGACAATATCCATTTAGGGAACCTCTTTTATAGCATCTCATTCTCTGCATAAAAAAGATGACCATCTCTTCCTATGTGGAGGAAGTTCTACAGTATATTTTGAACAGCTTTATTAAAGTTTAACTGACTCACAATAAATTCCACATATCTAAAGTACATATTTTAATAAGCTCTGATCTATGTATATAAACATAAAATTGTCACCAGGATCACGATAATGCACATATTAACCCGCAAAATTTCTTTGTGTCCCAAACTAGTCCCTCCATACTTCATTCCTGTTCCTTCAGCTCCAACCCCAAGTAATTACTCATTACATTTTCTAGACATATATGTATATATATATTATACAGGCACACTTATATCAACAGAATTATGTTACATGCTATTTCCATTTGTCTTCTGTTTGTATAATTATTTTATAATATTCTAACCACTGCATCAATAATGTTTACAGCCTATATGTGGGATTATATTTATCTGTTAAGCCTTTAATTTATTTAAAGTATGCTAAGCTTGTCTTTGTACCCTTACAACCACAGTACTCTCACAGAGAAGGAATTCAACAATCATGGAAGAAAAAATGAAGAGAGATGTGAAATGATATGTAGTTTCCATTCCTGAGGACTATTTGCCTCTTTGGCAATGAAACTTTTAAATTCCTTCTTTGAACAGTATTAAATCACCTGCTCGTAGCAGAAGATTGTCAATAAGGTCACCCACCAGTCAGAAAATAATGCCTGTCCCATCTGTGTTGTGGACACTTCATGATGTCTTCTCATCAACATGTTTTGGAGTCAAGACTGAGTTAGTACAAATTATTTACACTTTAGTGTGACCCAGTTTCATAGTCAAGCCCAGGGAAAGCAGCTAGTCTTTTCCCAAGACTGATTTTGAAAGCATATGTGTAACTGAAATGCCAGATTATAGATTTTCCAACAGTGTGGCCTCCACTTCTTTATAATTGCATAGCCATAATAATTTGTCCAAGGACTAAGTAGATTTGTGAGCTATCCTGGAAACAGACTAAACAGTCTTCCATATTAGTCAGCTTTTCCATCACGGACATATAATACCTTACACTTACAACTTAAAGAGCGGTTTCATTTGGTTCATGGTTTGGGGGGATTTAGTCCATGAATGGATGGCTCTGAGGCAGAAACATAGCAAAGGAGCTTCATGAAACAAAATAATTAGTTCATGGTGAGTGCGAAGCACAGCAAGGGAACAATACCAGACAGGAATTGGGATGAGGGGCAAAGGACTGTATATAGAACCAAAGGTCGTGCCTCTATGATCCATTCAGAAGTATACTTCACTAGCCCCTGGGTGTTTCTTAATCCAATCAAGATGACAAAGCACAGATTTCATAGCCATGCCTTTTACTCCAACTTTAATAAAAGTTGTGCTTTATTTTCCTTCAAAAATCAGGAATGAAGTTTATATTAAAAATTCGGTTGCTATGATATTATTTTTAATTTTTGTTGTTGATATAGGGAATAAAAATGGTAGATTTTCAAACATTAAGTCAAGCTTGCACTCCTGAGATAAACTCGTTTGGTTATGATGTATTCTTCTTATATTTCTTACATTCTTATATTTCTTCTTATATTTTGTTATCTTTGTTTTGCTCCTATTTGGATAGGGGTTTTGCATCTATGCTCATGTGGGATATTTGTTTGTAATTTCCATTTTTCTTATGTTATTCCTGAGTTTGATATCCCTTGAAGGATATATCACAAAAATTCAGAAGTATTCATTTCTTTGAGTTTTCTGAAAGAATGTTAATTTGGGTAGAATGTTAATTCTTTCTTCAGTGCGTGGAAAAATTCGCCGGTGAAATCATCTGATCCTGAAGTTTACTTCGTAGGAAGGTTTTAAATATAAGCAAAAGTTTTAAACAGATGTAGGGTATCTAAACTACCCTTTTTGTTTGCCATTGTCATAATTATTTTATATCTATGGGATACAGTGTGATATTTCAATATGTGTATACAATGTGCATTGATCAAATGAGTGTAACTAGCATTTCTATCTCCTTAAACATTTATCATTTCTTTGTGTTGGGAATTTTGGAACTCTTCTCTTCTATAAAATATAAAATAAATTATTGTAAACTTCAATCACACACTGTGCCACAGAACCCACTACTTATTTTTCCTATCTAACCGTATTTTGATGCCAGCTATCCAAATTCTCCTTATGCCCTTCTCCTTCCCCTTCTTAGCATCTAGCTATCACTATGGAACTCTCAATTTCTGTGAAATTAACTTTTCTGCTGAGCTCACTTTTGAATTCTTCAATAGTTTGCATTTTTCAAGTTATTTTCCCATTTCATCTAAGTTGTTGAAATTATTGGCATGAATTTGTCCATAAACTTCCTTTTCTGTCCTTTTCATATCTTTCAAATATGTAGTGAATTACTTTTCTTATTCCTAAGGCTGGTGATTTGCATTCTCTCTCTCTCTTTCCCTATATTTCTCACCAGAGGCTTTATCAACCTTAATGACTTTTTGAAAGAATCAGCTTTTGATTTTATAGATTTTTCTCTATTGTTTTTCTGTTCCAAATTTCATTGATTTGCACACTGATTTTTATTATTTTTCCTCCCATTTACTCTGTTTTATTGTTCATTTCTAGTTTTTTTTTAAATTGGAAGCTAGAGTCATTCTTTTTCTAATAGAGGCACTTAGTACTATCAATTTTCCTCTAAGTACTTTGTTAAAGATAGCTCATAGTTTTTTATATGTTGTGTTTTTATTTTAATCTGCTCAGAATTTCTAATTTCATTTATTTTTTGATCAATGTGTCATTTATTAATGAGTAATGTAATTTCCAATTATTTGGAGGTTTCCCAGATATCTCTCTGCTATTGATTTAGAATTTACTTTCATTTTGGTGAGAAAACAGTCATACAAGTATGACTTGAATTTCATCTTGTTCTGCATAAAGATCTTTTCAAAATATGTCATATAGAGCAAATGTGCTTATCATGAACTCTCACTCTTTCTGTGTCTGAAAATCTTTATTTTTTTGCCCTTGTCTTTGGAAAATATTTTTAGGTTAATTTTGTTTCTTTCAGTATACTTTTTGTACAATAAGGATGTTGGTCCTGCATCTCACTTCTATCATGAGAAACTGTGATAACCTTTGTTCCTGCTATATAATATTTCATTTTCTCCCTCTGGTTGATTTTCACTCATTTTAAATCACTTTATTGCAATCTGCCTTGGTGTAGTTTGAATAAATATTCTTCTGGTTTTTTTCTAGGATGTAACTATATTTCTTTAGAAAGTGTTTGATTCTTTGAGGTGTTAGTTTTAAATTTTGTTACAGACAGCCCTGCTTGTTCCTGGGCTGGTCTTTTCTCACTAACGAGGTAAAAACATGTGCTCTACCAATGTCCCTCAGTTCTTAAGGCTCTTCACTTTGGTTGGTGGTAACTACTCTTGTATTGTATGAACTTCAGACATTTTTACCTTTAAGAATTGAGTGATTCTTTCCCAAGCTTCATGTAGTTTCTTGAGTGATCAACACAAATATTTCAAGTATACAAGTAAATACCAGAAGGGGAAGCTGTATAGTGCTTCAGATACTGTGACACCCTCTGTATTGGAAGCTCCCTCCTCTATGATACACTTTCCTGAGGTCTTGAAGATATCCTTGTCCCCAGAATTTCAGATTGATGTTTTTCGCCTCAGGGATCTGCCAGTTACTGCCTGGTTTCTCCTTCATACACTACAGGAAACTCTATTCAGCCTTAAAGCTTACTTCATTGTTTTTCATCTCTCAGGGATCATTGTCGTTTTGGCCTAATGTCAGTGTCCTGCAAAACATCATTTTATGTAACAAGTTGGGTTTTGTTGCTCCATGTGGAAGGATAACTCTTGTCCCTGTTACTCCATCTTGGGTGGAAGCAGAAGTCTATAACTTTTATCAACAGAAAATGTATTTACAATTTGAATCAACTGACTCAGAAGCCAATTTAGAAAAATAACCTATAATTCAGGTATTGGCTTCACGTATAAGCTCTCCAATTCAGGGTTTGAAAAATAAGAAAACTTAGATAAAGATAACTTTCACTATATAGTGCAGTAAAAATTGCTGTTTATAATGAGCCTATTTATTAAAATAAGTTACAATATCTTGTAACATCAAGATTATCTTGAGACATCAAGGATGTGATATTGTTTTTATCAGAATTTTATGGCAGAGATGATGATTTCAAGTGAATTTTCATTCAAATATATGATGCTAATATTGTATATTTTCATTGATAGAACACATTTTATCAATTTTCTGATATTTAGGATAAAGTCCAGAACTTGTCCTGAACATTTTAGCTATTTTGCACTCTTTTCTAACAAGTTTATTCTTTCTCTAGTCTCTGTTTCTCCTTAGTGATTTTTATTAATGACATTAACAGTTAAACATCCCATTATTGAATTTTAGGATTTAAGCTTCTTTCCTTCTCTCAAAGAATTTTATTATAGTATATATTTAATGCACTATTTCCTCCTGATGGTTTTTATAAAATATTAGTAAATCATATCCTGCACTATTAATACCAGAAGTGATATTTGGTGTTTGGAAACTATAAGGTAGTTCATTGAACTGTAGTCATCTTAGAAAAAAATTATACATATAAAATTTTTTGCCACTTCTTTATAAGAGGGGGTCACTGTGTTGCTAGGCAATAGTGACTGCACAGATATAGATATATAAAATCCTGGCTGGCATTAGTTTTTTCCTGTGTTTTAGATTTTGAAAGCAAAATAATGTTTCTCTTCTTAAAAACCTCAACAACATAAATACACCAAGGAAAAATGCAGTGATAACGATATTTAAAAATAACCAAAGAAAGCATTCAAATTATAAAATGAATATTTAGATGTTTTTACATAATGGCATGGTAAGCAATTCAAAGTCATTTCCTGAAGAGGTAGCTCTTTTTTGTATTTTAAGGTGAATGTTGACAAAACTGTCTCCATGGTGCTACTTCTCAAGTAGGTGAGATAGCAAACAACCAACATTTTAGTTTTATTTAATATTCCAGATGTCATCCAATCAATTGAAAGTCTAGTCATGTGGTATTCAATTTCATATTTAGGCTCCTGCCTATGTGTAAAGTGTTGTGACTCCATTCACATGTTTGGTGATTTTAGTCACATTTTCTTTAAATGCTGTTTAATATTTGATTTACTTTGATTTATAAGTAAACAATATATTAATAGGATATACACATACAATACTTAATGTGAGGCTGTGAGCTAAGGTGAGCAGGTAATATTGCTCACATTTTTGAGATGAGGCAATTGATGCTTATTCACATCAATGTGACTAAGTTGGTCATGTTCCCATAACAAGTAAGTGGTAGTAATGAGATATAAATGATACAAATATCAACAAAAAGGCTGGTGCTATACTTGGTAAAATTAGTATTCCTTTATAAATGACTTACTATATTTGTTTCAACAAATGAAGGATTATCAAAGTGTTATGAAATCACCAGTCTGAACCATGCCTTTAGATGATTCAATACAAATCAGCATATTTAATAACAAATATGTGAAATTGAAAACTCACTTTTCTGTTTTATGAAGAAATAAAACAAAATTTCATGACCAAATAATAAGAGAATAACAATCATTGTTACATTGTGTTTCACTATCTTCAAGGATGCCATCTGCTCTGCTTTTGTTACCCATGACTGCTTTTAGTACTCTAGGTCTCTGTTGAGTCCATGTAAATTTTGGGATAGTTTCTTCTGAATCTGTGAGAATGATGCTGGTATCTTAATTGGGATTACATTAAATCTGTATATCAGTTTTGGAAGTATAGCCATTTTGATTATGTTGGTTCTGCTTATCTAGAACAGGAAATATTTTTCCACTTTCTGATGTCCTCTTTTATTTTCTTTTCATTCTGATGTAATATTCATTGTTGAGGTCTTTCATTTCCTTGGTTAATTCCTAAGTATTTAAGTTTTTAATGCTACTGTCAATGGTATTGTTTTCATGATTGCTTTTTCAATGAGTTCATTATTAGTGTATAGGAATGCTACTGACTTTTGTGTATTTATTTTGTATCTTGCTATATTGCTGAATTTAGTTATCAATTCTGGGAGTCTTTTGGTGGATTTTTTGGGGTCTTGTAATTAAAGGATCATGTCATTTCCAAATAATGATATTTTGACTGTATGTAACCCTATATTTTCCTATATCCCTATATAATATAGGTATGTTTTCCTATATGTATCCTTTTTATTTCTTTCTCTTGCCTGATTGCTCCAGCTGATGTTTAGAGGACTATGTTTAAGAGGAGTGGTGATAACAGATATCCTTGTCTTGTTCTTGAGTTTAGATGGAAGGCTTTCACCTTTTCCCCATTTAATATGATGTTGGCAGTTGATCATAAGTGCCTTTTATCATGTTTAGATAAAGACCTTCTAAGCCTATTTTCTTCAGGGTTTTTTTTGTATCTTGAATGGATGTTGAATTTTGTCAAAGCTTTTTTTCTGCATATATTAAGATGATGATGTGATTTTTGTCCTTGCTTTTGTTTATCTAATGAATTACATGTATTGATTCTCATGTGTTGAACCACCCTTGCATCCCTAGGATGAAGCCTACTTGCTCATGGTACATATAATATTTTTGATGATTTGTGGCATTGATAAATCACTTTTCTTGACAATTTCTTCATTTAGTTTCAACAACATTTATCACACTGTTTTGCTTGTTGCTTGTTTATGTATTATTAATGTACATGAAATCTTGAACACCACAACATTCAGGACTTTGTAATGGTTATAGCACATACACACTACTTTAATGACAGTGAGAACTACTAAATAAACCCTTTGAACACAAGAAATTATAATGAAGTGTAAAGAGGTAGTATAATAACAAATTTAAGTTGTAACTAGAAAGTTATTCTGTACAATTACAGAGCAGTAGATAAATAAAATACAAATATGCTTTAATTTGTAAAGTTTGAGGCAGAGTTCATTTTTCCAAGCTGTATGTTATGTGTCCTTCAAAATAATTTAAGGTTTTCTAACTGCTCTATATATGTTATAAATGTGTGTCAGGTTTTATACTTAATTTAAAAGGACACACACCATTTGCATAAAGTACTGTTGAAATACATCACTTTGAGTTTTGAGTCCAGTCATGGACTTCCACATAACTACATGTATTTTGGTGCAATAAAAAAGGGAAGGGGGGGCCTGGGATTTAGCTCAGTGGTTTTGCCGCCTGCTGCACAAGCGCAAGGACCTGAGTTTGATCCCTGGTACCAAAAAAAAAAAAAAAAAAAACAGGGAAGGTGATGCAGAAAAAAATATTGTGGCCATTGTGGTGAATGCTTCACAGTCCATCTGGCACAGAGAAGATTTTTTGCAAGTACTGTGAGTTTATTAACTGAATCACTGAGTGATCAAATTCTTGTAAATTCTGGTCATTTTTTAGACTTAGAAAACCTTTGAAAGAGATACATAGAAAATCTTCATTAACATCTTTTTCCAAAATTACCTACTTTCTAATCCCTTCGATCTGGCTTAAAATAAAATTCTCACTTTTCAACCAGGAAATTTAATACGAGCTAGTGATACACTTTAACTAGCATTTCCATTTTTAAGAAAATATATTTCCATATGTGTTCAGTAGAATTATATGCATTGCAATAAAATTTATTTTCAAAAATCCTGTAAAACCTGGGCAATTACGGTATTTTGAAGCAAGAAAACCACAGAGATAATTTACTCTTTTCAGGCATAAACTCACTTAAGACATTTAGATTTTCAATTTCTTTCCTGGTTCCATTCTAAATCTCCACTCCAAATGTCCCCAACTTAGTTCTTTAAGTTCTTAGGGTAGTCCATCAAAAAAGTACAAATGTATGTAAAAGGTGGTGTCTTTCTGTGTCATTTTTGTTATTCAATTATAAGATCATACAGTAAGCCAGATGTCAGGACCAGACTTAGTGAATTACAGAAGGGCTCTTACAAGAAAAATGTAGTACCTGCACTATGGTTTAATTTAACCCTCTAACTTGATTTGATTCAATTACAAAAGTATTATCAAGAGGTCGCATTCAACATACTCTCAGCAAACCTAAGCACATACATAATGTCTATCTTCAAGGAGTTTATAGTTCATTTGGCAGACAAGCTGTGTTTACCTTACTATAATTTTTACAGAGCTCAGTACCACTTCTTGATCAGGATTCTAGAAAAAAAGGTGCCCAAATAAAGTTGGCATCATTTATTCATTCCTTCCATAAACAATACACACACTCAGACACACACACACACACGCACACTACTTTGACGACTTATGCAACAAACAAAATATAAAGATGCATCATATACTTATGTAACACTTTTGTTGGTCAGTAAGTGGCATAAATAGCAAAGGAAGTTCAAACTAAATATGAGTTTTATGTGTTTGAGGGGAAAACTTTGGACTATCAGGGATCTCAATAAACTGTGATGATGTTTGACAAATGAAGGTATTTGAAAATGAATAAAGAAGATGTTCTACAGTGAATAAAAAGTTTAGGGGAAAAGATGGCTCAGAAGATGACCTGGGCATTTTTCTATGGCTTTTGAGACTCTTGGGAGGAATGCAAAGAAAAATAATGTCTAGTCTTAACATTGCAACCTTTAAGAATTACTTCTTTCTATAGAAAGAAATCTATGGCAAAATTTCTAGGTAGGGTACACTACAATCTTGGAATCTGTTTTTGGGTGAATACTTTAGAACATATTTTGTGAAGAGTAATGGTCCTGCCTGACCTGCTGCACTAATGAAAGTTGTTATTACATAGAGAGAACAAAGCACTTGAAATCTGTCTAGAGTACATTGCACACTTAAGAAGTGGCAATGTTTCCTGGGAAGATTTGGGTAGCTTGTATTTTGTTGTTTCTTATTTTAAATAATAATGAAACTTTTATAACTATACATGGTTACTTTTGTTGGTTGGACTCTACTGTTGGAAGTAAGGAGAAAGATTAGTCATTTTTTTTGATATGTTCCTAGCTACAATTCAAAATGAGGATGAAAAAGAATCAAATTACTGTAGTCTGTAAATGATACTCCAGAAATTGGAGACTATTCCAGTGATTCTCAAACTGTATTGCAAGGAATGCTAAGATACTGAGAAGGTGCCTCAAGTTCTTTCTTTGAGGAGTTGGTAGGGGAAAGAGAGAGATTTAATCACTGCTTTGATCCCAAATATAAAAGCTCTACTTTTATGTGTTTTATATACATGGATAATGTGAAAGTTTTATTTTTAAAAAGAATCAGCCTCCAGTTAAAAAAAAAAGTGAAACCAGCCAACTGTTAAATGTTTAATTATAGAAATCATGAGCAAAAGATTGAATCATTGCTATAAAATGTCCAAATATTTGTGAAACACAGATGGTGCACACTGAGTATGGACAGCCTTTTTGCTTTATAGAAATCATTTTGTCCTTTAAAATTTAAAATTATCTCAAATGCCCATTATGCCTCAGAGATAACATTCTCAATATCTCTGCAACAATTACAAGATCTACTTTCTCCTTGACCCTTTAGCTCTGGAGCTGTGTTCCTATTCAATACATGATCTTGATTTTCTGTTCCAAATATTGTTAAAAATCACATAATCACAAACATAATAATGGTAAAAATTTATGATTTTGTGGGCCCACATCATTAGCTGTGCTGGGCTGCCTATGACTTATGAGACAGGTTTGACATACCTGTTTTAGAGTGAAAAAGGGATAATTTCATTGGGATAATATAACAATTGCAAATTTATGTACATCCAACATTTAAGCACTTAAATATATAAAACAAATGTGCAAAATGAATATTAACATATTAAAATTAAATATTTAAAATGAATATTAAAACTAAGGACAGATACAGATAACAATACAGTAATATTAGGAGACTTCAATATCCCAGTTTCTATAGTAAATATATCATTCAGACAGAAAATAAAAAATCAACAGAAGACAAGAGTAACATTATAAACAAAATGACCTAACGATATATACAGAGCACTACATCCAATAGCAGCAGGAAAAAACATTCTTCTTCAGTGCACATGGAGCATTCTGTAAGATAGATCATATAGTAGGTCACAAAATAACTCTTAAATTTAAGAGGATTGAAACTATCAAATATTGTTTGTGGTCATAATGATGAGAAATTACTATCAAGAGAAATATAGAAAATTCATAAATATGTGAAAATTAAACAGCACAGTTCTGAACAACATATAGATCAATGAAGAGATCAAAAGAGAAATCAAAAATATCTTGAAACCAATAAAGATGGAAATATAACATACTGAGACTTATGGGATTCAGAAAAAATTGTTCTAAGAGGGTAGTTCATAGAGATAATTAACAGAATAAAGGAAAAAGAAAGATTTATTCCCACAGATCAACAGAACTTTACACCTCAAGGACATAAAAAAAATAAGCCAAAATTAGAATAAGAAAGGAAAAAATGAAGGCCAGAGCAGAAGTAAATAAAATAAAGATTAAATAAATATGAGATCAATGAAACTGAGTTGATTTTTTAAAAAAGGTAAGCAAAATTGACAAGCCTTTAGATTAAGAACAAAGAGAGAACTTGAATAAAAGCAGAAATGAAAGATGTTATCGATACCACAGAAATACAAAAGATCATAAGAGATATTTGAACAGCTGTATGCCACAAAATTGAATAATCTAGAAGAGATGGATAAACATACAACTTACCAAGAATGAATCCTGAAGAAATAGTATGTTTGAACAGAAGGCTGGGTATATAGCTCAGTGTAGAATAGTTGCCTAGAGTGTAGAAAGTCCTAGGTTCAATCCCCAGAACTGCAAAGAACAATTTGAAAAGATAAACAATGAATAAGGAACTCAGTCAAAACAAAAAAACTTCCTGTGCTATTAATTTTTCCTTTGCTGCAACAAAATACCTGACACCTGCAATTTAAGGAAGAGGGGTTTATTTGGCTCACAATTTTGGAGGATTTAGTCCATGGTTTGCTGGGACCAAGGCAATATCATCATGGTAGAAGGTCATGGAAGAGCAAAACTGCTTAGATTATAGTGGTGGGGAAGAAGAACAAAGGAACAGGGCTGAAGAGGAAGGAGCCAGGGACTAGATATAGTACCCAAGGTCCTGCATTCATGACCCCCTAGACACACGCAGAAGTGTGCTTTATTAATCCCCTAGGCAGCTGTTAAACCAATCAAATTGACTATCCAATTTAATTGTCACACCTCCCAATAAAGAAAGGCCCAGAAATGTCTCACTTCTCTGATAAAAACCTACTGAACATTTAAAGAAAATTTAATGCCAAAGCTTCCTAAACTTGCAAAAATTGAAGAGGAGAAGCACTTCCAAAATTATTTTATGAAGCCAGGATTATGTAATTATAGCTTGCTTTTCTTTGAGTGTCTTTATCTGATTTAAAGACACTCAAAGAAAAGAAATTATAAGCCAATATGTTTGATGAAAGTACATGCATAAATCCTCAACAAAATGTTAGCAAAATGAACACAATATCACATTTAAAAGATTATACGCTATGATTAAAGGGGATTTATTACCAATGTGCAAGGGTTAGGTATAACATATACAAATCAAATAACAGAATGAAGAAAAATCTATATGATCATATCAACATGTACATAAAATGTATTTTACAACATTCAACATTCATGTATAAAAAACTCCATAAATTTCATATGGAAAGAAAGTACTTCAACATAAAGTCCATATATAAAGAGCTTAACATTGTTCTCATCAGTGAAAATTTGAAATCTTCTCTTCTAAGATCAGGAACAAGGATGTCAACACTTGCCTCTTCCATTTAACATGGTACTGAAGTCTTAGAGTAATTAGACAAGAGGAGAAATAGGTATCAAGGCAAAAACAAGAAATGAAATGGTCGGGGCCGGGGATTTAGCTCAGTGGTTCCGCCACCTGCCTTGCAAACAGAAGGATCTGAGTTCGATCCCCGGTACCAAAAAAAAAAAAAAAAGAAAGAAATGAAATGGTGTATTTGCAGCAGACATGATCTTACATACTGAAAACTCTAAAAACTTTCACAAAAATTGTTAGAACCAATATGACACTTCAATAAAGTGGTACAAAACAACATTAACATAAAAAAACCTGTAGCTTTCTTGTACACTAAAAATGAAGTACCTAAAAATAAATTAAGAAATCTCCCATTTAGAATAGCTACAAAAATAAAATATTGAATAATAAATAAAAGAAATATAAATAAATTTAACCAAGAAGGGTGAACTATCATACACTGGAAACTATGAAACATTCATGAAACAAAGTGAAGAAGATATAAATAAATAGAGACATATCCTTTGATAATAGATTGGAAGAATTAGTATTATCAAAACTAATCCTTAAATTCAGTGTGATCTCATTCCAAATTCCAGTGACATTTTTCACACAAACAGAAAATAATTTGATAATTTATATGGAACCACAGAAGATCCCAAGTAGCTACAGTGAACTTGAACAAAAAGAACAAAGTGGAGGCCATCAAATGACCTGATTTCAAAACATATTATAAGCTATTGCAATCAAAACTTCATGCTATTGAATAAAAACAGACTTAACAATGTAATACAAGAGGGAGCCTAGAAGTAGCCCAGGCATTTACAGGCAACTAATGTTCAACATTGTTGCTAGGAGTAGCCAGTGGGGAAAAAGATAGTATATTCAGTTACTTGTATTGGGAAAACTAAATATCCATCTGCAAAAAAATGAAATTAAACCCACTCTCACACTATATACAAAAAGCAACTCACAATGTATTGAGGACATACATATAAAATCTGAAACTATTATAAAACTAGAGGAAAACATAAGAAAAAAAACCTTTTTATCATTAATGTTGTGTGATGATTTATTTTGGATATGAACCCAAAAGCATAGACAACCACAGCAAAATAAACATATGAGACTGCACTGAGCTTAGCTTCTGTACAGCAAAAGAAACCACCTACCAGCTTACCAAATGGAGAAAATATTTACAAACCACATATTTCATAGGAAGTTAATAAAAACCAAAATATATAAGGAACTCAATAGCAAGAAAACAAATAACCTGATTAAAAAGTGGGGAAATTACCTGAATAAGTATTTCCAAAAAGAAGACTTCAAATGATCAAAAGGTAAAGTATATAAAAATAATGTTCAACATGACCCATCAATAGGAAAAGGTAAATTAAATCAGCAATGAAATATCACCTCACACCCGATAGAATGGCCATTATCAAAAAATCAAAACATAAATGTTGATACAGATGTAGAGTGAAAGGAGGCCATGAATACTATTGGTGGGAATGTAAATTAGTATACCTATTATGGAATGGTAGAAGTTTCTCAAAAGGTTAAAAAAGAGCTGTCATAAGACCTAGCAATCCACTGGGTATATATCCTATTTGTTATGGTTTAGATTTACAATATCCCTCAAAAGTCACATGTGTTCAGAGGTAGAGCTTTGGAAAGTAATTGGCTCGTGTGTTGTTAAGAAGTGGGGTCTAGTTAAAGGGTTGGGTCATTAGAAGAATGACCTGGAACATTGTACTCTTGTCCCCAGTTCCTCCCTTCTCTCTTTGCTCTCTGGCTGCCATGCATTGAGTGACTTTCCTTTACCAAAGCCTTCTACCATGCAGTTTTTGCCTTGTTGCCAATTAGCTGTGGACTGAACCTTTTAAAACCATGAGCCAAAATAAACCTCTCTGCCTTTAATTTACAGGTATCAGGTATTTTGTCCCAGTAGAAGGAAAGTGACTAATATATTGTTTTAGCCGTTAATGCTGCTATAACAAAAATAATACAGTAATTTATAAATAGAAATTTATTTCTAAATAGAATTTGAGTAATTTCTAAATAGAAATTTATTTCTCACTCTTCTGGAAGTTAAGACATCCAAGATCTAGACAACAGCATTTAGTGCCTAGTGAGGGCCTTCTTGCTGTGTTGTTATAGGAAAGAAGTGTAAATGCTGTGTCCCCACATGACAGAGAGTAGGATGGCAAAAGAGAAGGAGGCAGCTCCCTTACACTCCTCTGATGAGGTTGTTAATCCATTTATAAAGCCTCCACTCTTATGATCATATCTCCTAAAGATTCCACAACTTAATACTATCACACCGACAACTAAGTTTTAACATAGGAAATTTGGAGGACATATTCAGACCATGGTCTATGCAGAGGGAACAGAACCAGTATATTGAAAAGGAGTCTGCATTTTCATGTTCATCACAACATTATTATCTCTTCACAACCAACCTGTATTTATCAACAGATAAATGGATATATAAAATGTGGTATATATGTAAAATGAAACACTCTAAAAATGAATTCTTATTTGTGGCAACATTGGTGACCTGGAGGTCATTATGGTAAGTGAAATAAACCAGGCACAGAAGGATAGATACTGCCTACCTCACTTCTATGTGGAATTTACAGAAACAAACGCATAGAAAAAAAGAGTAGAATGGCACTTGCTAGAAGCTGAGGCAGAGGGAAAGGCAGGGAATGGAGAGATACTGGCCAAAGGGTACAAAGTTTCAGTTAGACAGAATGAATAAATTTTGGAAATCTATTGTACAGCATGATGACTATGGTGAATAATAATTTATTACACACACAGAAATTGCTAAAAGAACAGATATTAGATATTCTCACCATAGAAGGAGTTATAACTATGTGAACTGACAAATATGTTAATGAAGTTGATTGTGGTACTCATTTTACAATATTCACATATAGTACCAAAACATGTTGTACACCACACACAATACACACACATACAAATTTTGTCAGTTATCCCCCAGTAAAGCTGGGGAAAAAGACATCATGCTATAATAATAAAAACATTAAAATTAGTCACAGATATGCTAATCATTATTGAATAAGCAGATGAAAAATGTGTTTTATGAGGGGGAACGCTCACTCCTAGCTTCAAAGTTTAAGTCTAGTAAAGATGTACATTTATGAAAGGTGATGAATTGCTGCATCTGACTTTGGTAAACTGAAAATTGCAGAGAAACAAACCTATATATTTCAAAAAATGAATCTTGAAACTCTACACAAGGAAATAAACTATCTTTCTTTGAGATTTTCTGAAAGACAGTGTCTGAAATCATTCTGATAAAATCATTCACTGATCACTCACCTAAATCCACTCCCAGATGCTTTACAAAAGATTGCAATTTCAGGAAAATATGCTTAGTAACAATGTCCATATGAATGTCCCTATCAAAAGCATCTCTTATTTTAGATGCTAATAAAACAGTATTCCCTGATAGAATACATAATGTCTCTCAAGTTGAGGTTACACCATGGAAAAAGTATCTGCAAACATAAACCCCATGACATTAGAGCAGTGCTTGTAACTCTGCCTTGGAGAATACACATTCAAGTGCTTAGCATAAAATGAATAATGGCTGAACCACCAAAGCAGAAAAGAGCAACAACATTAACTAACTTTTGCTTGGTTCCATTAAATGGAATCCCATTGGAACAGCCTTAGGCAGATATGACAGGTGCGCAAAGTTCATGACTGCCTCACCTACACAAACAGAGAGTAAAACTGATGCCCTCTTTTTACTATTTAGGAGTTCCAAAGTCTGGGGCTGGTGAAAGAGGGATCAGCTCTTTGGGAAAGCATTTGCACACCTGATGTCATGGATCAGAATGACATATACATTGCATCTAGATCCAAGCACAAGCTGTGACCCAGTGCAGGGAGAGAGGCAGGGTGTGAGAGCTTAGGGAGGTGCCATCACATACCAATACCTCCTGCTTGCTGTCTTTGTCAATATGACCATTGTTCCTCCTATTATGCATTTTACTCTGGTCCCTCTCATGCCTTGCCACTGTGGTCTTAATGATGTTACAGAAGCACCACTTTTGTAGCACGTGCTCAGGAAGACTCACTCTCGCTTTATCCTAGACCGTTCTTGTCAACATGTCATCTCTTTGAAGACTTCCCTGGCCACTCTCTTTAAAGTATCATACCCTCAACTTTTTACTGTCTGAATCCTTTTCCTACCATCTGTTTCTTTTCAAAATTTGGTCACTACTCTGTGTCATTTGTGGCCTGTCCATTCCACAAGTAACTCAACTCCAAAAAGTACTGATTCTACAGAACATGCATGTATGATTTCAAGATCCAGCGCTTTTAAATCTATGAACTGTGCCCTTTTCCGCAGATGTATTTTTTTTTTCTTCACTAGTTGGAGAAAAAGTGTTGGACTAAATTCTACAGCTATTCATGGTAAAAGCGATCAGGAGACTAGAAGTAGAACAGAAACTTCTCAACAGACTAAAGACATGTACTCCATATTTCCAGCGAGAATGCCTTATATAAATGGAGAAGATACAATGCTTTCTCCTTAAGGTGGGGAACAAGGGTAGATATGCTTACTCTTTATCTGTCCATTAAACTTTGAAACCTAGGCCCCACCAAAATAGTCTGGCAATAAAATGACA
>NW_004624783.1:14190338-14201784 GCF_000247695.1 Heterocephalus glaber
ATGAGCAAAATCTTTGCTGTTATCTGAGTAATTATTTCTGATTTCATTTTTTCCAGATCCTCTTTTGTTGCCAGTTCAGAGGGTCCAGGTGATTGAGTATCAGATTGTTCCATCTCGTTTCCCTGTGGGGTTGCTGTAGGTGATCCAGAAGTCTGTTTTTGAGACTTGTTTACATGTCTTTTCATTCCCATAGGAGGGAGTGCTTCTGGTGCCCACGGGGCTCAGCTTCTCTGCCCTAGTAGCTTGGGAGGGGGGCCTTGGAGCTTCCTTCTGGGTTCTGGGACTGGCTGAGCTTCTCTGCCCTAGGGGCCTGGGATGGAGGCATGGAGCTTCCTTCCAGGTCCTGGGACTGGCTGAGCTTCTCTCTCTTCAGATGTATTTTTAAGACTATTTCTTCATTACATCTTTGGGACAGAGGTTATAATATTTATTTGAAAGATTCTCCCTCTTCTTCTTGCTTCAAATGGGGTCAGATGAAACTTAAAGAGGGTTGGTTTGAGTTTCCACGTCAAACTCCACAGTTACTCCAAGTTGCTGAGGCTTATACTACCATTTATAAAGAGCAGTTATATCTAGTTACATAATACTTAGAGGCAAGTGTTTTCCAAATTGAGTTCCACCTCTATTGACAGAGAAAAGGATGTGCAGTATTTGGGCTGAAGTATTTGGCTGCTTTCCTAAATAAAATTTCTTGAATGGCACTTCCTGATGAGTCATAGAGAGCCTTTGGGCAGAGTGTTCACATGTCATTACCAAGGTTACCAAAGTGCTCTACCATGGTAGCATATTTTCAGCAGCATTGGTTCTGTATGGAGACAGATGGGTTAGCTATTTGTATTATGTACAGACCTTCAAACAGCTAGTCTGAATACAAATTTTATGCACATTAATTTGATCTGAAATACCTGCCATAGATACCTTCTAGAGAGACACATCTTCTAAATAAATAAAGAGGGTTTCTTTTCTCTAAACACTAAGGTTACAAATTAGCTAACTAACACATTAGCAAGGGTTAGTTACTCATTAAATAATTCATCACATTGCTCTTCAATCAGGCAAGTTACAAGTACCTGACAGGTGAATGAAAAGTGTGAGTTTATAATGAAAATTAAATAACCCATTGTATGTAGAGTACTTGAGTTTGGAAAGTGCTAGGAAATCTTTATTCTTATTAGAGAAAAAAGGTAAAAAAGTCATTATTAGGCTTCAAATGCAGGCTAAAAACATCTCTTCATGCTATTACTCTTTAAATCCTACACGATGATGATTAGAAACAGAAACATTGAAGACACATATGTTTCTAAATTCCCAGGAACTCTTGAAAGTAAACCAAGGGTAGTTTTTGCCTTATTAGATCTTAATTCTAAAACTATTCATCCTGAGATGTTCATGAGTAATATCAGATCAATCTTGGATATGGAGAAGAGAATACAAAAATACCCAATACCCTTTAGAAAGTAGATGTGTATCTAATTACCCTGAATGAGCAGAGGAAGAAAAGTAATTCTATATAAGCTGTTGAATAAAGTTTCATTTTCTGTCAGAGGCAAGATCCAGCTTCCCTTGAAAAACTGCCAAATCAAGCTCCCTTCATTACGTTTACTGGTGCCATATAATCTAAGGAAAGTACAAAAATCAATTCTTTTCATGTAAAACTCTTGGCACTGGGCATGTTTCTCCACTTCCATGAGATTTGGTTTTCTCACCTATAAAATGAATATGATATTGATATTATTTACTTCATCTCTTGGTATGAAAATCAATTGGGATAATATTGATAAGGGGCACTGATTAAGAAATTATGAAACAAGATATTTTGGTTAATCTACTGGGTATGGAAATTATAAAAATGAATAAGACAGCCCCTTTCTTCAGATCAAGAGTCAGATGCCTAAATAATAGCTACTCCTCATCATGAGCACTATAATGGAGAAATAACAGAAAGCCATTTAAACATTACAGTAGGACTGATAGGAGATTGGTGATCCAATAAAGTTTATTTTTAAGTAGAACATGAAAAATTTACATATATGACCTTGGCATAATTCATTCAAATGTATATTTGTTGGTTAGTTTCCCTGTTTTATGCTTTTCCTGGAGTACAGATCTACTGATAAGAAGTCTGAGTTCTATGTCTTTCAAGGCACTATGCATGCTTCTCACTAATTACAGTTTTCTTAAAGTAGAATGAGCATTTAAAGACACCTAAAAAACAGATAAACTTATATAAAAAAAAAACCACTTAGAGAATCTTGTGGTTTGAGACAGACACCAGAGAGAATATATGATTTGCAGCTGGATCATAAGGAGTTCAGCAGGTCAAAGCAAAAGCAAAACAAGCAAACAAACCAGAAATCTGTTGAAGAGGCAGGAAGACTGTCAAGATATAGGAAATAGTATGTACCAAAAAAAAGAGATGAATCATGAAAAATATGGTTCAATCACACTATCCTACTACACATTAGGGATGAAAGTTGGCCAAAGGATAGGATGAATGAGAAGTAGAGAGATACGTGTGATTTTTAACCACTATGTCCAATTTCTCAACAGCTGTACCCTATTCACACTGTACCGCCTTATATTCTTGAATATTTAGCTCATCTTTCTGAACAAATTCACTGACCAAAACTCTTTCTAAACATGGAAAAAGAAGGTAGGTCAAAAAGAACATCAGTATAATCACATTTCCGGCCTGCAGTATTGATGTAGACTTCACCATGGGTGGGATGCGAAGGTCACAGGCTCATTTCAGGGCAAGGTCTTGTGCAGGTGTCAGCCACCACCAGTCATTCTGCTGAACAACTGTGACTGCACAAAAAGTGTTGCATGGTACCTTGAACTGTTACGGGGCTGACTTTGTCCACCATGCCTTCCCTTTGAGATCACTCTTTACCTGACTAGTGTCTCACTCCCTTTTTAATCTGGGCTCAAATGCCACCTCTCATAAACAATGTTGCTTGACCTCTATCCCATTGTCCTTATCTGATAAAAACACCCATACAATTTTGCTACTGTAACAGCATTTGTCCCAACCAATACACCTCTCATTCTGCCCTCTGTGCATATCTATTGCAATTGATTATATGTTTCCTGGACACAAGATACTTATTTCAAGACTATTTCATGCAACAACATCTTCCACGGCACAGTCGGTAATTTTACAGTAACTACTAATTTGCTCACCTGGAGGAAGGTATGAATAAGAGATCTTGGTACCTGGAAGAGAAAGACAGTTGCATTTAGGAAGCATGCTCCTAGAAAGGATGGCAAGACATGGAAAAACAAAGGATTTGGAGGGAGGATCTAGTGTTTATATATGTACAAGGGGATTAAGAGGGCTGTAAGGTAGGAACTTTGAGAAAAGGTCAGAGGAACTAGAATGGTTTAACATGGAAGTGAGAAGATTTAGGGTAATAAGAGGCTTTAATTACATGACAGAAAAGGAAAATTTACAGCTGTTTTATGGATCTAATGAGGATGAAACTAAGAGGAACACCACGGTTTATCTAATTTTCTCCACATGTTTCTTAACATTAGGATTTTTTCTTTGTCTACAAAGTTTCTGTGTTACCCTGTACAAACAAATGGATCAATGTTACTTTCCAAGACATTAGGATTTTATTAGCAGGTATGTATAGATTGGTATGTGCCTGAGCCATTGTCCATGTGTCTGGATTTCATTTAAAAATTAGTTGGCCTAGATATTGCCTTGCAAAGATCTCCTGCAGAGCCACTCCCTGGTGGGTTATGTGTGCAGGGCCCCTTCTTGTGTCTTATGGTTGTGTATGCTTTATGTGCACATAGAGCTAATGGACATGATTACACTGAGCTTGAGAGGCAATGCTCCACTCTGATAACAGTACTGGTCTAGATCAGGAAACAGGAAAGTCAACAAAGTGCTGCATGGTTACCCAGGACATGACAATTTTTTCTGAGAACATTTTCTACCTATCAGAATAAGAAGGATAGCAAATCTCTTAGGCTAATCTTCAGAATAGCGGCAACATAGGTAGGTCACACCTAATTGGCTATTTAAGCAACATGCACCAGTACCCATGTAACAGATATTACTTGAAAGAAATCACTTAGACAACTATAAAGTAAATGACATTTTTCACATAGTATTCCTTTTGTCATAAAGTGTGCAGTTTTGCTATTAAAAGAGGAGGAAAAAAACCCCTAAGCTCATATGCATGAATTCCTACATGTGAGTTGCATCTTTATTTGCTGTCAGAAGATAAAACCTCATAGCAGAAAAGGAGGTAGATTGAGCCCAGAGTTAGCCCAATAGAGAGGAAACATTTGCATAAACACTTGTCCCTGCCCCAGGACAGTTTGCAACTCATCACTGAGATGCTATGGCACAGAGGGAAGGATGGGAAGGGGGCAGGGGGAGAGAGAGAATTATTTCATTCACTTCCACAACATGTTGACCTCACCCCTCCCTTGAATGAGTGAGCCTGTGGTGGTGCCAGCATTCAGAGTTTTCCACAACCTGAGTTAAACAGAGAATCACAACTATTTTCCCTAGAATCAGACTCCAGCTGAGTAGCTCTCTGTCCCTTTTTCCCAGAACTGCTGTAATTCAAAATGACCTGGAACTAGACATTAAGAAGAAATGCAGTCCTCTGATTCTCTTTTTCCTTTCACAATCATATCAAGGACAGTAGCAATAATGCATTATCCCTTCCTTCCCTTAAGCACAACATTGCTATATAGATGATTTAGAAATCATTCTGGACTTTGAGACAGCAATTAAGAGTTAACGTTCAGCAGTTCTTCCCTTCAAAAGGAAGTAGGCTTATTTGTTCACATAAAAGTTTTTAAAGGAAGATCTCAACAATAATCAAAACCAAAAATCAAAAACCAAACCAAAACAAAACACCCTGGACTGATTAAAATATAACAAAGGAAAATTAGTTGAGATTCCTTTTTGACTCAATTTGTGTTTTCAAAATGATGCGCATTATTTATGAATGTCTTCAGATTTGCTTTAATGCATAATTTATCAACTTTGAAATGCATCACATTTCTCTTTTCATTTGGCATTTTAAAAATAGTAGAATTGAAATCGTCTTGCCCAGATTTAATGGGATATTAGTTCTCCCCTCACATCTTCTGTCTGGTCTTGTGAGAGTGGCCCATTGTGTTCAATACAACAGTTCCTTTGCTGTGCTGAATCTTAGACACTAAAGACAGCCTCTCTTCAATGGGGTTACTACAGGGGAAAAAGAAAATTTCAGTGCCTCATAGAAGGGACAATCTAATCCTCTTTGCTGGTACATCTGCTGTGGCAGTTTTACTCTGCAAATCAAAAGACATCCCATTAATTAAAGTTCTTTTTCCCTTTCATTTTTATTCAGCTTGCGAAATGTGACCAGTATTCACCAAAAGAGAAAAAAAAGTCTCAGGACACTTTACCCACAAATATCCACCCGAAGGGTGTGCACTTTGATTTGTTGTCTGATTTCCGCTTACTGTTCTTCCTCTTTTTTTTTTTTTCTCTCTTAAAGAAGGAGCTCTTCTCCTTTGGCAGAGTGCAATACATTCAGAGAGCTTTACAAAACAAAGCTTTCAGCTCTGAGTCAGCAACAAACTCATCTTTGTTCATGTGATTCTATTAAGGAAAGAAGGCCAATTTTATGCAGGTTTCCATGGCTGGCTTCACAAAGGCATCTCTCTTGTGTGCAAGCTCTCTGGCAGAGACAACCGACTCTGAGATCATCGTTTTCGGCAATCACCAGCTGCAATGAAGATCAGAAAAGAAAATCATAAACTGGTTTATAGAGTGATTTTCCTGAGGAGACTGAAATATAGATTCATTTGCTGGTAGCAGTTGATAAAGACCACTGTTGGTTGTCTTTCAATGTACAGCCCATAGCCTCCTAGACATTTTCTGTTCGCTCCTAACACTCTGATTGGATATTGACATCATTTGTCTTGAGGAGGAAGTGAAACACATTTGCATTTTCCTGGGTTTCCCTGGAAATTCCCAGGAATTCTTGTCCTTGACTTGATGTATTTTGGTGTGTTTGGGATTATAGTAAACTATAATGTCACAGTGTGTCTCCAAGTATTTAGCATTTGTAACACACAACTAGAGTACTGTAAGTTTCCAAGTTCAAGATACATGACAAAAAAATTCCAAGCATTATTAAATAATTCTTAAAGCAGTATTTTTCATAAAGAAATCAGAAACATGACCTATCTGTCATGAGATATAACAGGAGTGTTTGAACATGTGGAATTACATGTAGCAATCTGCCAGAGTTTCCTTAAAGGTGTCCTCAGATAGGTACATGCATGATTTGATCTAAAAGAAATTTGTATATTAAATAAATGTGAGTTGAAAGTCCAGGTCTTCAAAAATGAAACTTCTTTTAATTGCAAGACTTTTCAGAATCCTAAATATGCTGAGGTGGATAGCTGTTTTCTAACATTCCTTTATTCCCTCTATGCTCAATAGACCATCAGCTTGGACTAGTGCTCTGAAGGTCTCACGCTGAGGAAATTCTGACCAATGCCAATAGATAACTGAGAACTAAAGGGACAAAAAGCTCAGGCTACTCTGGACAATGATGAAGTTTGCAAAATAAACTCCAGACTCATTTGTTTTAATATGCATATATAAAATATTCATGTCAGATAGTACTTGAAACTAGCTATTTAGAAATCAATTACTCTATGAAGCAAGAAGGTACTAGACTTCCCCCCTGCAAAAGAAAAATGCTTACTATCTTTTTATAGCTAGGAAACCTTAGCAGAACTTGATTGGTTTATGAACTCACAGGTTTTATGATTCTCCTGTCAGAGGCTCCATGAGTTAGAGGAAAAGCCATGACAGAGTTTGCACGAGAGATCTGCGCTGCTTGAGTCCATGTAAACGTGGCAGCAGGTACTGTGTTGCTTTTCTCAATTCATGTGTGGATACCAGAAAAAATTTTTTCCATATTTTAATTATGGTGTACTTTTTATTGATGAGATCTGCTAGCAAAGACTTTTGTTCTTTCTTATGTTTTGTTCCTTCAAGTGAGGAATATTTATTGAGTGCTAGGTATAGGGTAAACAAGACAGATATGGTTCTTGCTTTTCTAACTTACTGGTAGGGTAAGAACAGGTAGAAAGGAGAAATGTCATGTTATAATTTCTGTTCATATTATGGCTTGCTCACTCAAAAGAGATTTTTGTACATTTAAAGCTAAGTGGATGGGGCAGAAGCTATAGATATTGTGAAAGATCAGTACATTAAATTCACCCTGGAACTCATCTCCATGGGTACTACGCTTATACTTTTTTGTTGCAAACATATTGTGTTTATGATGATTGTATTTTGTGACAGAAATTTCAAGATGGGTAAGGATGAGTCCTTTGAATTATTTTCCCAGAATTCCTGAGCAACTGTTTCTATTTCCCAGTTAATGATGAGTCACAGTTCAGATGAGAAACAATCAATGTGCCAGTTGTTGCAAGAAAAAAGGCTGATTTCTACTTTGAAATGCCTAGTACAAGTCTAAACTTAGCTCGAGTTGAAAAACAAATCCTAAAGGCACATACTTTAGTACTCCATACACTACAGCAAATAAAAGAACTTTCTGCACTTCTGAAGCAAGTCAGGGCTTGGTTTAAGGATGTTTTTGTTATGAAAGAGGGCAAGATAATGGATGAAATATAAAACATGATAGTGATAGAAAACTGTGATAAAACAATTGTAAGTCATAATATTTGCAAAGTTATAACACAATTTAGAAAAAAATGATCTAAGCTTCTAGCTCCTCAGTTGGCCCTTGGTCTTCCTTTTCTTTTTGCCTCTAGCTTCATCTTATAACTTGAAAGGTTATACATATATAAGAACATCACAGACCACCACAGTAAAGTTTCATTCTTATCCCAGCAAACAGCTACCTCAGGCTACCTCTTGGTTGTAAGCTGTCTGGTTGGCTCTAGCAAGGACTGCACCTGGAGATTTGGCCCACATGGAAGATGATAGCCTAGAAGCAGGCTTTCAGAGTGCTGGCCAGAGTATTCTGGAACTTTGGATCATACATCTCCCATAGTGAGCTGTGGGCTCCAGCTATGGTGTGGGAGACTGGTAGTGCAGCTTTGGGGATCTGACACTCTTCTAAAGCTCATCTTCCAGGCTCAGTTCAAGGGCAATACCTGTGGCTTTGTAAGCCTTGGTAAGGATTTGCCTCTTCGTGTAACAGAGATAGGAAGACAATGAAGTATTTTGATTGCATTTTCAAAATTTCACTCTTGGTGCTGTGTGGAGAATGGCCTGGAAGAGAGTAAGAATGGAAGGAGAACACTCAGGGAAGAGATAATAGCAGAGTTGCAGTAAAGAAATAATTATCTTTGGGGGTTCCTATGAACACCATGAGTTACTGATGGGTAAGATGTCCTAACATTCTTAAGTGATTTTAGAGACTCCAAAAAACAGATTCATCTGTGGGTGAAAGATGCAACGAGAACTTTCACAGAACTTATCATCTACCCAAACACAGTTTTATTATTCAGCTTTCTTCAGTAATATAATTTTACTATTTGATTGTTTTTATCCAATGCAAATTTATTATTTCAGAAAACTCTCCCAGGAAGATAAAAGTTTCAAATAAGTTTACTGCTTATTCCAAGTACTTCCATTCAGAAGAAATTTAGATTTCAAATTTATTTCCTCAAGAGATTGGTCAAGGTTAAAGAGAACTGCAAAAATTTAGAACGATCTGTCTCTTAGTTCCCTCAAAATCATAACTCAGGCCTCAAGGTCTTTGTCTTCCTGCTTTTCTCCTGTCATTCTATGTTCCTAAGTTTCTTTCTCATCTTTTCTCTCCCCCTGACTTTCATTATTTCCCTCCTGGTCAGTTAAGTTAAATCTCTCTCAAAATAGAAAAAATTTTTGGTTGAATTAAACATGGCTGAACAGAGGAGAAGCCACGTTGGAGTTATGCAGAGAAAAATCAACTGAAAATGCAGGTAATAGAAGGAAAGAAAGAAAGAAAGAAAGAAAGAAAGAAAGAAAGAAAGGGATATACATGGACAACCTACTTTCCAGTCCCCCTTCTGTCTTAAACAGAAGCTATCTTTCTATCAATAAATTTTTCCTACTCTTAAAAAAAGAAGGGCATATGCATCCTGATACCAAAATCAACCTGAAATAGGACTTGTAGACCAAACAAAATATGAGCATAGGACTTTATAAAAAGGGAAGCAATCCATAGGGCTGCCACTTGCACACAGCACAGAACTGCCTTTCCAGGAAGTTCTCAAAAGGCTGCTGGATCGCAATAGTGTGGCAAAATCAAGCCATAGAGGACAGACCTAGGGTATAGAGGACCTCACCTCTCCCAACTTCCTCCAAACAGAAGATGTTGCAGCCAGGCAGCAAATGTCCATGCCACACACAGGAGTGAGTGATCACAAAGATGCTTTCCCTCCTCTATGGCCTGCCAGGTATTTTTTTTCTCAGACTATGAGAGGATAAAAAGAAAACAAAACAAAAAACTCTAAGTTGGGAACTATCAATATTGGACTGATGTGCTCAGCTCATATGTTCAAATATTACATGGTTTCTCTGGTATGAGAAATAGAAAGTGTAAATAAAGACCAAAATGTACAATAGATATTGTGAAATAAGAAGAAAATAACCAAATGGGAAAGGGAACTAGGGAGTGAGGAAGGAGAAGGGAGGAAGGGAAGAGAAAAAAAGGAAAAAATGGAAAAAATGTAAACAAAGCTTTTGTAAACGAGGGGGAGAAGGGTTGAAAGGAGGGGAGAGGAATGGGAAAAAAGGAAGCATCAAGATATATTATGTATAGGTACAAATTTCCTATGATAGTGTGACAATTATGTGTATCTAAAATGTACCAATAAAATTGATTAAAAAAAGAAAAAATTTTGAGGTTAATTTTAAGCCCTAGTCACCCTTTGATTTGAGAGTCATTATCAGATTTTTAAAAAAAATAAAGGATAGACAAATTTATAGAAAAATTTAGAAATTGCATTGGAATGTATATCATAGTGGCCCCAGATCTATACCAGTTAGATTGAATAATAATAGGAGTTTCATATGTAAAATGTTGGATGGGAAAAAAATGGGAAAATCTTTAAGATGACCTAAACTACCCTGCATTTCATAGAAAACCTGAACGATTTAAAGGGATGTTAGAAAAGGTCTTTTGGAGGCTATCCCAAAATCTTACTTATGAAAATGAAAGGACTCTTAACCTAGTCCTGCAAGCAGGACTTCAGGCAGGAGAAAGAGGAGGCGGAAGAAGAGGAAGAGGAAGAGGAGGAAGAGGAGGAGGAAGAGGAGAAGAGGAGGAGGAAGAAGGAATACTACAACAGTTTCAACAGCAAGAAATCTAAAACTCCATATCACCTTGTACTTAGAAAAAAGAAATTCCTGTCTCCATTGAAATAACAAGTGGAACCTATATTTGAAGATAGCTTTTGAAACTGAATAGGTCTTAGAAGCAGACTAGAATACAGATGGTATGTTCTTGGTCATTAACAACCTTTTACAAGTCTTCCAAATAAACAAATTACTATTCTTTTGCCCAAATTCTGCAATATATTCTACCATATATTTTAGTTTCCACACTGCGAACTTCATTGCCTGGTATTAGATCTCTTTTAACAATTAGTATCAAAATATTGTAAAACTTTGATAATCTCTTGGGTCCAGATTGGCCAATACTAAAACACTGACTTGGCAATGACTGGTATGAATTTGTATGTAATAGACTAGTGGCTTCTACCTATAAACTGGTCAGGGACTTATTATTGTTGGTAACCTGATTCTTATATTCTCTACATAACTCAGAGTTCATTTTCACCCATCAGTTTTTCTTTACAGAAAAAAGTCACCATATATTTTAATATAGGCCTAGAAAACAAGAATAATCCTACATGCTATGTTTAGTAGACTAGGAAAAGAGCAGAGAATTCCCCTAACAGAAGTGCTAGTAGAGAAGTTAATGAAATTGGACTGGTGCTTCTCTAGACTACAGCTTCTTTAGCTATAACACTAGCATCCTGCCAGCCTACGGGGAGGGGCTTCTGAGTTGCCATCCCACCACTCCTGGTGTAGAGGAAGGGGCTTCCAGGCTGCTGTCCATCCTGCCACTACCAGCCCAGAGGTAGGGGCTTCTGGGCCACTGCCCATACCGCCACACCAGGGGCAAAGGAAGGGGCTTCTGGACTGCCATACATACTGCCACTACCAGCCCAGAGGAAGGGGCTTCAGGGCCACTCTCCTTCCCTCCACTCCCAGGCCAGAGGAAGGGGCTTCTGAGCTGCTGTACCACCTATCCCAGCTCAGAGGAGGTGAGCAGTGCAGGTGCCAAAAGCAACCCCCCAGGTCAAAATGAGAAAACACATAAACAAGTCTCAAAACCAGACTTCCAGATCACCTACAGCAACCCCAAAGGGAAATGAGATGGAACACTCT
>NW_004624783.1:14225806-14240529 GCF_000247695.1 Heterocephalus glaber
CTGCTCCACTGCTGGTGTGAGTGTAGACTGGTGCAACCACTGTGGAAATCAGTATGGAGATACCTCAAAGAACTTTTGTATCATTTGTACTTTCTCCTGCTTTTTCATGAACTCCTATCAGTCTTATGTTATTCTTTTTTGCATAATCTAGCAGGTGCTGGTTCGATTTCTCATGGTCCCTTACTATTTTTAAGAAATCTCTCTTTTGATGATCTCTAACAGTAATACTGTCTTTTATATCTGATATTCTGTCCTCACATTGGCTCATTCTGCTGCAAATACTTTCAATGGAGTTTTTAATCTCCTGGATATCTGTTTGAATCTGTTTCATGGATTCCATTTCTTTCCTATGCTGGGCATTCATGGCTTCCATCATGATGCTGAGCTCATCTATTTTGTTTTTAATGTGTTTCTCTTCTAGAATCTCTAATCATGTCTTTCATTCTGCTTACCATCTCTGTAGTTATCTGGGAAATTATTTCTGTTTTGAAGTTTTCTAGAACCTCATTCATCTGTTTTGTTACTTCCTGTGCCATCAGTTCAGGGTGTCCAGGTGGTTGATTATCAGATTTTTCCACCTTGTTTCCCCTAGAATTTGCCTTTGGAAGTTTGGGTTTGCACCTTGTTTAGGTGTCTGCTCATTTCTATTTTTGTTGTTGGTGGTGTTTTTAGTTTAATTCCTGGGTTGATACTTCAGTATTGCTTATTGTGAGTATCTTTATTGCTTGTACTTAGAACCTTTACTGAATGATTGCTTCTCAGTAGTGCCATCCAGGTATAGCTGGTCTTTAGGTTTTGAGTCACTAATGACTCTTAAGCAATCTCATTATCAGTATACCAGGAAGGACAAGCCATTAGATCAATCATGACACCTTAGACCAGGTGATACAATCAACATCAACAATAACATCAAACACAGCTTAGAAATGCCAATTTGTGGTAGCTATTAATCTGTCATTTTTAACTGCATGAAGTAGATCAAAATCAAGGACCAGCCTAAAATATATTTGTAGTAAATAAACCATTCAATATAGCAAATTTACCCTTTGGGGTGAGGATTTAGAAGGAATTGGGGAGGGAAGGATAGAGAGCTAGAAGGAGAGGGAAAGGTTAGAAGTGAGCCTAGAGGACAAAGGAAGATCATGCAAACTTTGGAAAACTGTTCAGGACAAGAGAAAAAGACAGAGGAAGGAACAAAGACAAGAATAGAACAAAGTAACAGCAATAGGGAAGCTAGAAACTGTATTCACTTTCCTATAAAAATAATGACAATTGAGAGAAGAAAAGAGAGAAAAAAATATGAAATAGGACAGGAACAGGAGAAAAGGGAGAGAAATGAAGAACAAGAAGGGAGAGAGAAAGAGAAAAAGAAAATAAAGAGAAAAAGGAAGAAAAAAATATAAATTTTAAAAATGGATCTCCAGTGTATATTTCTGCTGCCACAATAGACAACGTGGGCAGCAGTGTGCAGATCTAAGTTGATTAGGCTTAGCAAGCCAGCCATAGTCCACTGAGATTCAGGCTGATTTCTGGCTGCAAGGCCCTAGCTGAGTTCCCTGACCTCCTGCAGGATTGAACTCTGCAAAGTTCAGCTGCCCTTCCCCCAAAGTAAGTCTTGGTTCTGATAGGAGGTGTTGGTCCCACCAACTTACCAACCATGGTGGTCCAGTGTGCCTTTATTGCAGAGATTTTCTTCACTTTCATAGTGGGCTTCAATTATCATTGAGGAGCCTCAGAGAGGCCTTCTCTCTGTTGTTCACTTCTGCTCTATCTTCTGGAGCTCATGACAATGGCCTTTATGGGCTCAGGTGCCTTCTACAGTGCAGATCCAGATAGGTCCTGTGATGTTGCTGGAGCAATGGGGGCAGGCCTGGCCTTTCAAGGGAAGATGCTGGGGTGGTGCTGGAGCACTGAGATATTTAACAGCACTTTTTATGATATGCACCTATATATTCTCAACTATACATATCTAAAGACTAAATTATAATTTGGAATCTACTTTTGAATGTGTTGAAGGAAGAATTTGTTTGAATACAGTCTTTACATAACAGGATAATAGGCACTAAACAAATAATTTTTCCAATTTCTCATAAAGAAATCCAGAGATTTTATAGGTGTCTTGACATAGTAGCAAGATTGCCTTTCACTCTCTTCTAAGAAAATTTGACCAAAGTTCAAATGAGTAAGATTTTTCACTTATCCAGAAATTTATATAATTCGGGTAAGTAGAGTCAGAAACTCGATGACAAGAGGTTACTTCAGAGAAAAATAATGTAGTATGGTGCTTCATAACATCAGTTCTGGAGTGAAATAGACCTGTATTCGAATCTTGGCTTCCTTACTTAGTAGCTTTGTCCTACCGGGTATACTAGTTAACATTTGTTGTCCCCAATTCCTCATATTTAAAATAGAGCTTATGTAATTTAACTTAGAAAGATGCTAAAATCAGAGTGCCTGACACATAATAAGTGCTCAATAAATATTAGCACTGTATAATCCAATTCTCTTTTAGTGAAAGGTATGCATTTATATCAGTGTCAGTTTTCCTTAAACATCTGTCTTAAAGGTTCATTTGTTAGCACTTTTTTATAGAGAGTTTTGTATTCAGTAGGCCTCCTTATCTGTGGTTCCACTTTCCCTGGTTTAAATTACCTAATCATGATCTGAAAATATTACATAGAAAATTCTAATAATAATTCATAAGTTTTAAATTGTGCATACTTTTGACTAGCATGATGAAATCTCCAGCTATCTCGCTCTATCTTGACCAGGACATGAATCACTCCTTTTTCCAGTTTATTTATTGTATATTCAGTCCACCCATTGGGCCTTTAATAGCCATCTCAGTTATCAGATCAACTGTTGTGGTACTGAAGTGCTTGTGTTGAAATAACACTTATTTTACCTAATAATGGCTCCATAGGGCAAAAGTAGTACTGTTCTTAATTTGGATATGCCAAAGAGAAACCATAAAGTGCTTTCTTTAAAAGTAAAAGTTCTCAAAAATAAAAAATTTTTTTAAAAGTAAAAGTTCTCAACTTTAAGGAACAACAACAACAAAAATCATTTGCTAAGATTGATAAGATTTGTGGAAAGTCAATGTGGTTAATCTTACATGGTGCTTAATTTGTAAATTAAGCTTTATTATAGGTATGTATATATTTTTCAAAACCATAGTACAATATATAGCATTTGTTATTATCCCTGGTTTCAGACATCTACTGAATTTTTGCATATATTCCTCACAAATAAGGGAAAGGCTACTGACTATAGGAAAAAATACTTAATTAGTGGCTTCCGGGTGGGGTAAAGGCGTTATATCCAAGGGGTATTTCTGCAAAGCCTCTTGTCTTTCCCCAGCACTCTGTTTTGATGTCAGTCACATTAGTTTTCATTTTCAATTTCCCTAGCCATATTCACTCCACCTTTTCCCTTTCCTAAGACTTCCCTCCACATTTTCTTTCATAGCATGTGGCTCTATTTGTGAAGTGAAATTTGACTTTCTTTTTCTTTCTTTCTTTCTTTCTTTCTTTCTTTCTTTCTTTCTTTCTTTCTTTCTTTCTTTCTTTCTTTCTCTCTCTCTTTCTTTCTCTCTCTCTTTCTCTCTCTCTCTCTCTCTCTCTCTCTCTCTCTCTCTCTCTCTCTCTCTCTCTTTCTTTTCCTTTCCTCTTTCTTTTATTTTTTGAGGTACTGTGGATTGAACCCAGGGGTGCTCTACCTCTGAGTTACATTTCCAGCTCTTTTATATTTTATTTTGAGACAGAGTGTCACTAAGTTGCTTGATCTCCCTTCTAACCTGTGATCCTCTTGCCCAAGCCTGAGTAACTGAGATTACAAGTCTGCACCAGCTTTGACTTTCTTTTGGTTTCTTCAAATTTCATTTTCATGCTCATCTTCAAAACTGACAATTCTTTTCCTTAAATATTATTTCTTTCAGGAGATAAGAAACATTTGAAATTTTAAATAATTATCCTGTCACACGTAGTATATAACTATATATACACATATATGTATATAATCATATATAACCACACATTGTACATATATACTCAATTGACCTTACAGATGTGGGATAAGACACATAAACATAAGAGGATTTACTAAGGTAACATGTTTTGTTTTCACACCTTTATGAAATCCCTTGATAAAGAACACAAAAATTACAGCAACCACTAGTAAGACTAATTTTTCATCAAAAACACAATAGTAGTTTATAAAAGCCAGTCCTTTTTGCTCCATTCTCTCTTATCACTCTGTTGGATTAAGGTTGACCTTAAAGTTGATTCTGCTGATTGACTGTGAGAAAGTGAAATAAACCAGTTAGGATTGCCTGCCTAACTGAGAGTGACAAGAGATGACCTCCTCAGACAGGAACATTTTAAAGATCCACATGCTTGATGAATTAATGAAAAGCAATAATTACCACTACAAGTGAATTTGGCTATATATCATCTAGCCCATAGATGCAAATCACGACACTTATGACCACCAATTACTGATAATTGCAAAGGGATGACAAGGCTTTTATCAAGGCTAACTTCGCCTGACTAGTATGATTTAGATAATAACATGGGCAAGGTCACTTCAGGAATTCTAGAAGTCCCTTCCCTCAGTCCTCTTGCAGGATCTGGAAGGGCCATGCTGAGGCAGACATGAGGCACTAAGTACAAGGCCACAGATGAAGGGAGAGAGGGAGCTGGATGCAGATGTAGATATCATAAGCTGTCAATTCAAACACCTCATTTCATTCTCCATGGGACCAGCCCTGTCCAAGAAGATGAAAACCCTACCAATCCCTGGAAGAAATTAGGTCCTTTCAAAGCTTCTGCTAGGAAAATGTTTTCCCCAGTTAAATTTCAAAGCCTTTCCCATCATGACAAGACCGTGAGCACCATGAGATCTTCTTTATTGGAGACTACATCCTTGATGCCAAGGTCTTTCTCACTGGGTTTTCTCTGATTATGTCTCTTATCTCTTCTCCTACAACAGTGCCTATTCAATAGTAGCTCAATATTCTCTTTGGGTGTGGAACTAATCTTTACTAAAAACTAAGGAAGTTTAGCATTGTTAAGCATCGTTAACTGGTTCAGTGCCATTAATTGCTGATAATTCTCTATCCATATGTGTGTCTCAAGTGTACTCCCATTGCATCTGATAGTCATTGGGAACCACTTCGGTAGCCTTTTGGTCCTTGCCTGTTCACCATTTTAATCCTTTACCACGATTATTCTTACTATGGCCCTGCAGCATCTTGGGAGAAAAATTTGGACTTTAATCCCACCTTACTCAAGATCTCAGGTCAGTAGCACCCATTCCATATGAAGCCTTACTCCAAAGTTTGTGTAGAACTCAGTCACACGACTAACCTTCTTTACAGGCCCAAATTCTCATGACATTTTTTTTATTTGGCCCAGATATATTACTATCATCAGGATATTCCAGAATCAACCCATTTTTATTCCCTTTTCAGCCTCCAAATATCACTGTACCTTCACAATAATTCCTAGACTAGCTTGCTTTTATTTCTTGGCCTCCAGCCTTGCAGAAACAATGTCATGGTGAGACAGAAATTCTGATGCTTCTTCTGCTGAATAAAGCTCACAATTGATAATAAAGCTAGTTAGCCTAAAGATGGAGGAAAGATGGGCCATGAAGTGAAGATGTCAGTAAAATCTCACCTCTGCGAAACCCTGACTATTTAAATTGTAATTCTCCCTGTGCTTTTTACTTGCCACTAGATGTCCTGGTTTCAGCTTCACTGTCAATCCTTTTCCTCTATTTGTTTTTGGCCCTGACAGGCTACTCTTGATTTCCTCATTTCTAAATTACAGGCAATAACTTTATTTATTTATTTTTTTAAGAGTACAGACATTTACTCATTACAGTGGAGCCCTTTGGCAAGCAGACCACTTTGTTCTGTATCTTCTCACTGTTGTAGGTTTGAGACCTAAGGAACTATGTTTTAAGCCTCAATTCTTCAGTCTTTTAAAAATAAAGTTACAATAATGTTGCTTTCTTTCTCATAGGGTTTTTATATATGGACAATAACTTGATAAAGGATGTAACAGTATATAGGTATCAGGACTATATGAGTATATAAAGGTCTTGAACTCCTGCTCAAAGAGGCAGTGGTACACACAAAGGGAATGCCTGGGTTAGCTGATTCTTCATTCTGTTCCTATGGTGTACCATAATAATTCAAAGTGAAGGCTATGCAAATTCTTGTAGTCATTATAATTTTAGCTATTTCAAACTGGAAAAAATCCTCTTTTCACCCAAGAAACTATTTTTGTTAGTGAAAGCATGAGCAATGAGAGAAATGAATGGGACTTATAAAAAAGAGAAAGCTCAGAATTAATCAGGATCTGGACATAGTGATGTTATGTTACAATGTGATCTTCTATGTAACAGAGTCATGTCTCTGGTCTGTGATTAGTTCTCAGTGTTTACACTGGATGAGACTCATGTCAGGGATCACAATCTTTTTTTTTCTTTTTTTGGTACCGGGGATCGCACTCGGGTCCTTGTGCTTGCGCAGCAGGCGGTGAAACCACTAAGCTAAATCCCTGGCCAGGGATCACAATCTTGTGCAAGTATATGTTGTTCTATCCCCTTCTTTTCTCCCCAGGGGTTTAAATATTAGATTATGCTAAAACCATGGCATTTCAGGACTGGATAATGTTGCTATTGCTTCCTTCTAATACTCATGGCTGAAAATCTTGGGCACAATTTATGCCTCTATTATCTCCTAACAGAAGATTTGACAGTCTCTGAGTCTTGTTACAAATGTCATTTCTAATATTCTGTTAAAGATGTTTGCTTTGATTCAAATACACAACTTATACAGGAATATGGGCTAGTGGTGAGGATCATTTTTATGAGGCTAAAACAGCATTTAACAATATTCTAATTTTATTTCAAATGCCTGGTATCTTTTTACTCAAGAAGTAAGAGTCTATTCTGAAGCAGCAGTGGTAGAAATGAAAATAAGTGTCCTTAGTGTGAGAAACTGAAAGTGTAAATAAGGATTAAAATGATTAAAATGAATAATTGATCATTTGAAATAGGAAAAAAAGGTCCAAAGGTCTAGGGGTGGTGGGAGGGAAAGGGGAAAGGAAAGAAGGGAAAGGAAAAATTATGGGAAAAGAAAAAAAATGGAAATGAAATCTATGTAAATAGGGAAGGGTAGAGGGGGCTGAAGAGCGCACAGGTAATGGGGAAAAATATAAGAACCAAGATACATCATGTGCATGTACAAGCACCCAATGATAAATGTAAATGTATTGTACACCTAAAATATACCAATAACAGAATTTTTTAAAAAAGAAAATAACTGTCCTAATATTTTGATGTGCAAGAAAGAAGAATAGGAATTTCTTCTCAAGATCAAACATTTCCTTGAGCAGCTGTATTATCCAAATGTTTTATAAAATTTTCAAAATTACTTTTCTTTGAAATGATCTGTTCAATAGCATCTGCAAATACACATTTAATGTAGCAGGTGATTTAGAAGTTATCATTTTGAAAAAGCAAGATTCTATTAAGCAAAAAACAAAAGCTGATAATGGAATTCAGTAATAAGTTTCTTACCACAGTGACATGAGTTACTTTAATAAATTCAGTGGAAAAAAATCAATAAAATATGATACTAATTTTTACACCTAGATATTACTCTTCTTTTACTCAACTCTTGTGCTTTTATGATTTTTAGGACATTGAAAAAGCTATTAATTTCTCTATATCTTAGTTTCCTTATTTGCTAAGTAGGTGGTCTTGTAGATCAAATAATTTAATGTGTGTGCAGAGAACATAATAAGCACTCTGTTAATATCAGCCATTATGATTATTGATGAGAGGCAGCTTTTACGTAAAATCTCACATCCTTCGATTGGAAAGTTTTATATGGTTTTAAAATTTTAAAATAAATGTTAATGCAAATAATTTTAATTTTTATGATCAGTTAGAATGTTTTGCTCTTGCCAAATAATATGAATTTTTCAACTAGAAATCACATTTCACTTTTGTCTCAACTTTGATCATTTTGTTGCTAAGTATAACTAGGTTTTCGAATGTCTGCTGTGGGTTAGACACTCCTAAAACACTTTAGGGAGATTTAAACAAGAAATATACCATATTTTCCCTTAAAGGTCTTTCATTTAATAATATAAATAAGTATATTAATGAGCAATTTTAATTTTAAAAAGCTGAGTGAAAAATTCTTTAAGAGTAAAATGGAGATTCCTCAAAAAACTAAAACTAGAGGTTCCATTTGATCCAGCTATTCCTCTGCTGGGTGTCTTCCCAAAAGAATTAAAAACATCATACCACAGTGATATAGGCACACCCATATTTATAGCAGCACAGTTTGTAATTGCTAAATCTTGGAAACAGGCCAGATGTCCATCAACAGATGAATGGATAAAAAGAGATGTGGGTTTAAAAAAAATACAATGGAGTAGTACTCAGCCATAAAGCAAGATAAACTTGAGATATTTATAGCTAAATGGATGCACCTTGAGATCATACTCTTAAGCTCAATAAGTTGGACACACGTGTAAATACCACATTGTTTCTCTAGTGTGAGAAACTGAAAGTGTAGATGAGGGCCAAAATGTATAACAGATATTGTGAAATAGGACAAAAGTGTTCAAATGGGTGGGGGAACTAGGGAGGGGTATGGGAGAAAGAAGGGAAAGAAAAAAATGGGAAAAGAAGAAAAATGGAAACAAACCTTATGTAAATATGGAGAGGTGGAGGGATTTGAGGGAAAGAGGGGAAATGGGGAAAAAATAAGAATTAAGATATATCAGGTACAGGTACAAATTCCCAATGATGAATGTGATCATTATGTATACCTAAAATATAACCATAAACTTTATTAATTAAACACAGAATAAAATAGATTAAAATACTGAAGAAAGAGAAAGCATACATTGCATTATTAGAATAAGCAGAAACTTCAATATTGTTGGAATTTGGTTTAGGAACATTTCAGGAGGGGACGATAAAAGCAAAGGCATTTATATGTGAGTGTGTGGAGCATGTGCAAGGAATAAACATTAAGTCTTTGACACTGAAGAATGGGGTAGACGAGGTAAGTTTGTAAAGGTGTTGAGTCCTGTCTCGAGACTGAGTGTGCCCTGATGTCAAAGGATGAGGGTAGGAATAACATGCATATGGCAGCAGTGAGGGTGCAGAGGTGAGGCAGCTAGTGAAAAGTTTGTAGAGACAGAAGCAGCAGGAGTTCATAACTAATAAGCTGGAAAGAGCAAAGAGAAGGAGATACAGGTGACTTTGGCTGTCTAACCTCATCTCCATGAAATAATAATTATGCTATCACTAAGAAAGGAATGATGGAAATCTGATGAAGTAGCTAATGTGTTCAACCTTAGTAATACTAAGTTTACAAAGCTATTTGTGGGGTTCTCTGGTTAACACATGTGAAGGAAAATTGAAAACCTGGTTGTGATGTTCAGGACAGTGGCCGGACTTCTGTGATTTGGTAGTTATCCACACAGTTGCACAAGCGAAGTTGTGAGCAGGGACTGGGGATTTAGCTCAGTGGTGCCTCCACCTGCCTCTCAAGCACAGGATCCCTGGTACCAAAAAGAAAAGAAAAAAAAAAAGTGAAGCTATGAGAAGGAATGTATAAAACTTCATCAACCATTTCAGCAACCCATTCTGTAGATAAAACCAATTTTAAAATTTAGTTTAAGCCAGCCACACCTGTAAGCCTAGCATTCTCCTCTGGGAAGCTGAGGCAAGAGGATTCCAATTATAAACCAAACTTGGGCAATTTAGGGATGTAGTGACACACAATAAAAAATTTTAAAACAAGCTGGGAATGTAGCTCAGTGCAAAAGCCCTGGATTAAGCACCATTACTGAAAAGAAAAAGCAACAACTTGGTTTAATTACTGAAGTAAGCCATGCTATTCTTAATTCAATTCCTGCTTAATGATCACTTTTTATTTTCCTATGTATTTTTATTTGTATTTCATGATTTTTATATTGTTTTCATTTTTCTCCTGTGCCTCTTATCTGTCTTTTCCTCCATTCCTTCAAACTAAATTTCTTTCTTCTTTCTGATCCTTTTGTTTCTCATTTTTAATATGATAACAAATGACTTCCTAAGTTTGGATTTCTTATCTATGATACCCTGTATGATTCACCAAAATATTTTGAACATTACTTATGAAAGTGTGGAAATTTATTAATTTTTGTACTGCAATCTACAACTCCAGCCAAATGTAAATTCAGATTTTGCTATTTCTAGATAGGCAAAACTTAACTATTTTCCTTTGACATAACTGATATTCAGCAAATATTTATAGTATGCCGTGTTTCAGCTAAAAAGGATTAAGATGAATAGAACATTTCCCTTCTGCAAACAGCTCACAACATTTACATAGGGTTGACTTAAATCCTTCTCCCCGCCCCGAGCCAGGAATGAAACTTGTTTTTAATTAATTACCTGTATCTTGGACATTGGATCTGGGCCCTTTTACCCTTGAAATGGATGACTATGTTTTTTCTGTATTTAAATAAACATGCAAGGATAACTTTATTCTCTATCATGAAGCATCATGAAAGTGACTGATTCTGGACAGTTTTCTTGTTGTTTCTTTTTATTTTAGTTACAGTATTTCTTCTCTGTGCCACATTAAATATTTATTGGACCTTTTGCAATCTACACTTTCAAAATCATTGTAATGGAATTTTTTTAAAAAAGAGGAAAAATTGTTACTTTTCAGTGCTTTGAAAACCTGAGTGTAGAAAGTGAATTGATGTGAAATGTGCAGACCTGATTCTTCCCTTACTTGGCCTCTTGTGTGTCCCAAAGGCAATACCACAGAGGCTATGTGGGTGCAGAATGAAGATTAGTTCTTAGCTTGGCGCCTGTTCCATGCTGCCTCTGAGTGTCCCCTACATCCCCCAACTGCAAGGAAAGTTGAGTCAGGTATTATCTTCTCATCGGACTTAAAGGGTTAGGATTAAAAATATTCTATTTTAAAATAACTGTTACTTTACAATCTTACTTTGTTTTCTTTTATTTCCCTTTTAAGTCCTCTTGACTTGAGAACACCCATAAAGAAAATGAAGAGAATGAAAAGTTATGCGAAACTATAATAAGTTGTGACTTCCATTAAAATACATACTGCAGTACAAATGGCTTTTCTCAGCAGGGTGGTAACCTCTGCTGCTGGAAGATATTGATGTTAGCAGTTAGTTTCACAAAGTTAATGAATTGTACCCAACTTACAAGGAAAGATTTCCATCCTTTTCTCATCTTTTTAAAAGCAACACATTCTTACTTAGTTGTAAAACTCAAGGATTGATCCATGAATCATGGCTACATAATAACTGGTTTTACATTTTTTCCCTGTTGCATTATATTCTAATAGGCCAAATGTTATTTGCTGGCTGTTTTGAACTTCAATTTGTACTTTAATGTGAAATATAATAATAAACAGCTTTAATTAGAAAGTTAAAGTGGTATGTTTGATAGAGACTAGGATTAAAAGCCAGAAAACATGGTTTCCAGTCCCTTATAGTCTATTTTTTATCTGTGTGAGCATAAACACATGCTTTAAACTTGCCAAACATCAATGATCTCTTTTTAAAAATAAGAATTATAATGATTAATATACTATTTTCCACATAGAATTATTGGGTGGATTAAAAGATAATATACTTGAAAGCTTTTAGTGACCACATAGATGTTTTAACTCATCAATAGTGAATTTAAAATAATAGATTGTGTTATTCAGAATTAGAAATTACATTTAATTGTATATTATCTATAAAGAAAACGTTAAGAAAAAAGGAAATAAATAAATATGACAAAATTTCAAAGGAGCAGTTTTGGCTATACTAATAATATTTTTGAAGATTTCACCATATTGCTTATTTTTCTATACTACTACTGAATCTAAAGAAGTTTCTATATCTAAATAAGAATGTTTGCATATATCCCCGTTCCCACTTTGACATAAAAATATAAACAGTAGTGGAAGTAGGCTTGGTAAAGGTATTGAAAACATGTGCATCTGTTTGCTTGTATGTGGTTTATTAGCTTAGCTTGTTGACCATGTTGGTTGATTGATCCTTGATATTGTTAGATATCAAGAAAGAAAAGTAAAGTTAGTTTTGGAAATGTTATCATCTGGGCTGAAATTAACAGTGAATTAGAAAGAAATAATAAAATAAAAATAGGAATAAAAAATATTCTACTTTAGTTTGTCTGTAAAAACAATTAGATCTCCTAAACATTGCTTTATATATAGAGAGAGGGAGACCCATTTTTATAACTATGCTCAGTCAATCTGGGAAAGCACTGATAGGGTTTGGGGGAGAACATATTATTAATTTAAAGTTTCTAAGACAAAGATTATATTTATATTTTAAATGTCATCATTTTAATTTGACTAATTTAAAATCGAGTCAATAAAAGTATATTATAAATTAATTTTTGTTTGTTTTAATATGCTGTCTGAATTTGAATACACTTGATAAGATGACAAAGAGCAACTTAAAACTTATTATTAATAGAAGGATGGAAAATCTTCTATTTAGCCAAATTCCTTTAAGATGATTATCGTAGGATAGATTTTTGACTCTTCTGGGTATACTTTGTTCTCATTATGTCTAAGTTAAATGCTGTTGTTCTTAGAAGTTTATAAGGGTGAACTTGCATACATCCAAACTAAAATAAGATGTGGGAATTCATAGTTATTAATTCATTCCATCTTGTACTCATTGTTACTGTCTATCTTACCTTTCTTGTTGTTGGGAGTTTAAATAATTAAGTTATAAATAATATATTACACTGACAACAGAATGGCACATGGCTGCACATGTGGAGTAGCAAAATAATATTAAGGGTTGTAGGCGCATTGTTCTAATGGATCTATTGCATCTGGTCCCAGTTGAACCTTAGATAACATACTAAAATTAGGAACATTTAAAGAAAATTCATTATAGAAATTTCCACTTAAAACTGTCCAAATAGTACACTAAGTGCTAAACATATACTTGCTTTGTTGTGTGCAATGAAACATTTTCTCAATATGAGTAGTTTTATAGCCCCTATTAGCAGAGAAATATGTATAAGGGGTGTAATATTTTAGTTTATGGGCTATCACATTTGTTTTCCCTGAATCATTGTTTTTTATTTTTTCTTTCACACTAGGAAAAGAATATAAAAAAGAAAAATTACTTTTTCTCTGGTGTGCTAAGAAACCTAAACTCAAATGGGATATATATTACATGCCAAGAAACTTAAAATACTAGAATTTCTATGATCTTAAATTATATCTAAAAAGTCTTGGTTCTGTTGACTATAAAATTTTAATGTGGTAAAAAGTCATCATGTCTAATAAAAACATAACTATAAATTACAATATGTAAATTAGTTTCTTTAATCATGCATTTATTTAAGGATGGTGAAAAATTAGAAATTGTATCTCATAAGACATAATAGTGGTTATTACTTTTTAAAGAAATTTATGAGAGTTGTCTTTGATATCTTCCTGGTCCTATGTACCTTGAATTGTTAAAATATTAAGCTGCTGTAATTCACATGACATAAAATTAACCACTTTCAGTGTAAATTCAGTGTTATTTCATGCATTCACAATGTTGTGAATCACCACCTACATCTAGTTAAAAAAAATTTTGATTATTCAAATTGAAGACCCATGCCTCATGAAAAGTCACCAATTTCCTTTCTGCCTTAAAGGATTTTCCTGTTCAGGATATTTCGTACAAATAAAATCAGACAATATATAACCTTTTATTCTAGCTTCTTAGGATAATATTTTTAAGGATCCTTCATATTTTAGCATGTATCAGTGCTTCATTCCTCTTAATGACTGGAGTATTCCATTCCATATACACACCACAATTTGCTTACCTATTTATCTGTTGATGAAAATTTAGTTTCCTGCTATCTTTTGGCTATTGTAAATAGTGATTTGATGAACATATGTGTATAAGCATTAATTTGAGTACCTGTTTTCAATTCTGGTGGGTATATAAATAAAAGTGGAATTGCTGAGTTACAGCAAAAAGGTCTTCAACCTTTTAAGCAACTTTCAATGTTCCACAACTGCTGCATTGTTTTCCATTCCTATCATTAAAGTGTGAGGGTGAAAAGTTTTCTATGTTTTCCCTCAACACTTGTTATTTTCTTCTTTCTTTCTTTCTTTCTTTCTTTCTTTCTTTCTTTCTTTCTTTCTTCTTCCTTCCTTTCTTCCTTCCTTTTTTATTATACCCATTCTGGTGCATGTGAAATGATATCTCATTGTGGTTTTGATTTGCACTAAATGACTAATGATGTTGAACAGTTCATATGTGTGTTGGCCACTTTGTGTCTCTGAAGGAATTTCTCAAGTCTGCCATCAATTTTTAATTGGGTTGTCTTTGTTGAGTTGTAAACATTTTGAAGGTATTTTAGATACTAGAACTTTATTGGATATACATATAGACTGTGTGGAGAGGGGAAGGGGATCTGAGGACAGGGGAAATGTGAAGAGCAGGAAGGGGAAGTAAAAAAGCTCAAGATACCATATGTATATGCACCAATTCCCATGAGGAATGGATTTATTATGTATCAAAAACATATATTAATAAGAATGGAGAAAGTATAAGGCAGGGCAGGGGAATGGGGAAAAAATAAGAACCAATATATATTATGTAAAGGTATATTTTTCCAATGATGAA
>NW_004624783.1:14240724-14255898 GCF_000247695.1 Heterocephalus glaber
AAATTATTTTCTTTCCTCTGGTAGGTTGTCTTGTCTTTCCAGTTTCTTGATAATGTTATTTGATGCACAAAAGCTTAAATTTTAATTAAATCCAATTTATCCTTTTCGTTGGTGCTTTTGCTTTAGTATCATATCTAAGAATTCATTGCCAAATCCAAAGTCAAAGAAATTTATTACTAAAAGTTTTACACTTTTGATTCTTATCTTTAGATCACTGACGCACTTTCAGTTAATTTTCATATATGATGTGAGGTAGGAATTGAGCTTCATTCTTTTGGATGTGGATATCAAATTTTCTTCTATTTGCTATTTAATTTAGCCTCTGCTCTAATCTTTATTATTTCCTTTTTCACCTAGAGTTTGGTTCATTTAACAGCCTTTCAGTTTCATATTATAAAATTATTGATTTGAGGTCTTTTTTCACTTTTAATTTACATCTATAAATTTCCTTCCGATTATTGCTGCACTCCATACATTTTGGTATATTTTAATTTTTCATTTTAATTGTGGGGGAAGGTTAGAAAAGAGACTACATATTCATCTTTGGATATACTGAGTTTGAGGTACCTTTGAGAACTTAAAGATGTTGATTAGGAAATACATTTCCACATGGATTTCAGGGGAAAAGTATAGGCTGCAGATACAGATTTGGGATTAGTATATAAATAAAATAAAATTAAAATTAGAATATTAGGAGTGGGTGAGAGGCCAAAAGTACAAACAGAAAGGTAGAAGCCCCTTGCATATGCCCACAATTGAAAACTGAATAGGGAAGGGAAGCTAGCAAAAGTGGCTAAGGCGATGTCAAACGAGTGAGAATGAGAATGGGAAGCAAAGAGTACTTCACCTGACAAGTAGGATACTGAAACAAAAGATGCAAAGATGCTGAAATGTCAAGATGAATTGGCAATGAAAAGTGTCCTTCAGATTTTGTGACCTGAGATAAATGACAATTTCAGAGGTCATGGTTAGGTGAAGTAATGAGGCATGTGATCATATTGGATGCTTTGGAAATCCTGAGTTAGATGTCCCAAGAGACAGAAGAGGTATAAAGTGACAACTGAATTGTAAAATAGAGGCAAAAGGAAGTTTTATTTGATGGAGTGGCTTCAAAAAGTTAAAGGTTGATTAGAAAGATTCCAGGCATCAAGGGATGATCATTATGAATATTACCAAGAAATTTAGTTCTTTATTGCCATGTTGGATTGCTTAATTTTCTGTCATTTCTACAGTAATTTAAAATTTTTGATGCCATGTGAATTTACTGTCAGGATTTGAGTGCTGTCAAATTTCAAGTTAACCCCCCACATACACACACACACACACACACACACACACACACACTCCCTAGTGATTCTTATACATAACACATACTTCATAAACATTTGTTTCCTACTTGATGAATCAAAATATTTAAACATTAGTTACTTCAGAAAGACATTTCTCAGTCACTCTGTCTGTAGCTCTCCATTCTTAACAGAAAATAATAAACTTTGTTTTCATTCTCTCATTAGTCCTCAGCAGCAATAGATGAACCCTGAATGCTCACCAAATAATTTAGTTTGAAATGTTTCTCCTGGGATGTACAAGTACAATATAACTAGAAAACACCATGGCTTGAATCTATTCTTAGTTGGTACTGTTTTAAACTGCTTAACATTTAAATGCCAGATGAAGATCCTGAGAAATGCTGCACAAAAAGCCTCAAAGAAAGATTCCAATTTCTGCTGCTATTGTTACTCAGTCCTCACTATTTCCTCCCTTCACCCCATCCCACCTCCATCTTCACACTGGCTGCTGAAAGAGCAACTGAAGCTCTTTATTCTGGACCCACATATTAATACTCAAGAAGCTTTTATTGTTTGTTTTAAAATTCTAATTCTCTTTCATGAGACTCTGAGTTTACCTGAGTACAAGGATTCACCACCTAGGAGGTACTGATAGAGGTGCTGTCATGAACAGGAAGAGAATGTACCAAATCAGATTGAAGTTCAAATCCTGCTTCTGCCATTGAAAAACTCCCAGGCTGAGCTTTTAAACTCAGGGGATGTAGGTAGAGCACTTGCCTAGTATGTGTGAAGTCATGGGTTCCATCCCCATCTCCCCAGGAAAGATGGAAAAGGGGGGGAGGGCAGGAGAGAGAGAGAGAGTTAGTTCCAGGCCTGAGCTCAATTTCATTGAGCCCCATTTCTTTGTTTTAAAGTGCAATGGCTTCACTTACTACTGTCACGATTAAAAATAAACAGTCTGACATGCATCGACCCCTCAATGCACAATTCATTTTGCTGAGATAAGGAACACAACTTCTTTCCCCTAGCTCCCACATTCACATCCATCAGGAAAATTGTATGATTTCACTTCCCTCTATCTCTTGGATTTCTCATTTGAGCCAATGTATTCAGAAGTCTGTGGTGTGCTGAAGGAAGGATCCAGGCCATTCCTATATATGGTGATGAGTGGAACATGCTATTGAGATTCACTGACTATAAACTTAATTTAGCAGCTGATCTTATTCTGCTCTTTTATGTCTTAAAAAGGGATGTTTAGTAATATTTAACTTTTATTTATGTGGCTGCTTGGTAGTGTGTGCTGCACAAATAATATAAAAATCCCTACTTCCTAGTCTTAGGGAGTTTATTCTTTAAAATGACAGACAACTCTATTCATTCCCTTAAGGGGTAACAAGTAGCAAACAGTTGTGTGCTGGCAGGGGGTACCACTGTGTGATCCAATGTGCTTTCTATCTCTGTTGTATATATACTTTCAGTCTATTTCATGTGCACATTTTCTATTCCTGAAGCTTGGTATGAAAGCATTAGGTCAGCCCTCAGTGTGGTCTGGTAGCCTACAGAGTTTCTTACAGACTGCAAACACAGGGGTGGAAGTCAGCTTGCTTTTTTCCCATCACCTGTGATTGCTGAAGGACATAGCTCTATTGGGTTGGAGGTTGTGGACCTTGCTAAGATCCCAGAGACATGCAGAGTCTCCAGCCAGCAACTGAACAGCAGGCTGAGAAGACAAGGAGTCGGAGTTGAGGACTCTTAGGGACTTACAAGATAAGCCTGACTCCTTTTAAAAGCCTGGCTATGGCTATAAGCCAAGAGCTATTGAGAGCTTGTCGCCTAGCAACATGAGACCAACTAATAAAGTAGAGTTGGAGGCTTTTCATTTCCCCAGACTGCAGGTAATTTTTCTAGGGGAGTTTGGAAAGTGTGCTCTTGTATCTTTTTTCCTTCCTGGAGTCTAACATTTGATCTGAATGTCAATTAGATGACAGAATTCAGTGACTTCTCCCTGGATGCAGTGATATCTTTTATGGGCTCAGTCCCTTCCGTTGTGTGAATATAGATGCTATATTTAAAATTAAGAGTCCAAGAGTAAGTTGGTAAGTACCACTTAATGCAGAGTAACAGCAGTGGCTGCATACATTTCTGAAATAACAAGGCAGGTGGAAGCTAGCAGCTGTTATGTGACAGTGGTAAATAAAACATCAGCTGAACTTCTTAAAAAAGTATCTTTCCAAAAATCAATGGCATCCTCCACTTTGGAAGCATTTATAATTTCAAGACTTCATTTTTATGTAAATAAACAAGCCATGGAAAGCCAGTTTAGGAGAACTGTCATGAAAAATGCAAGCAGTAGGTTTGAACTGGAGCTACTCCAAGTGCCATGCACCGGACAATGCTGGTCTGCAACATGTTCCTAATCCATGATAGGCACAGAAATTGACAGTAAACTTTTCTACCAATTGAACAGATTATTATCTGTTGGAAATAATATTTTTAAAATCAAGACTTATCTTTGTATGTCTTTTTATTTTATAATAAATTCATTTTATGATATTTAAATGACAGTACTGGCTTATATGGAATCAAAACTTAAAAAAACAAAAAGAAAAAACTGGCCCTTCAATACATATAGTTTGAGAAGCACTACTGTAGACCAGATATCAATAAGTGTTTTGTAAAGGCCCAGACACAAAACACTTTATGATTGGTGGGCATTACATTCTCTCCTGCAAGTAATAACTCAACTGCCAAAGTTCAAACTTTGCTGTACCTATGATCCAATAAAGTTTTATTTATAAGTAAGTGGCAAGTAGTCCAGTGCTCCTTAAACTCTACTGAGCAATCAACTCACAAAGATTTTGAATCAACATTTGTGAGATGCTACATTTCTGACAATTTTGCAGCAGTTGTGTCTGCTTCTGGCTCATGGACTTACACTAAATGTTAAATTTTGATGAAGGGTTCTAGGGTTGAAATTCTAAAGACAAGGTTAAACTCCATACTGCTATTTACTAGCAGAGTAATTGTGAAAGACGTTATTCATTGTTCATACTTCAAATTTCACATGTGAAAAATGGAGATGATGATGTCTGCCTCAGTAATTTCTGTGAAATTTCAAAAAAATTATATACGCAAGAAAATTTCATAAAATCAACAAATTAATGTAAAAGGATATAATGTAGATACCAGACTTTCTATTGCCTTTTTCTTTAAAGAACTTGAGTTTAAGCCATGTGAGAATGTGTGCTAGTTAACTTTTATCCATTTATGCACTAGAGCTGTTCTTTTTATTTTAGGTGCTCTAGGTATAAATATGTACTTGTCCTTGGTCAATTAGCATCTGAAGCATCATAATTTGTCAGTACTTCCCTGGTGACCAAGGGAAGCAAGTCAAAAGCTGCTATGTAAATAGGCACCAGAGGCTGTGTAAATACCGGTATTAAAAATCAATACATGCTATGAAAATAAGGGCTGTTCACTAAATGTTTAAAAGACCACAGGTATGAACAATGTACATGAAATGAATCATGCAGCCCAGCAGCTTCATATCTCAGTGAGCCTTATGTGTATAACACTTTCCAGTCTTGTCCTTCATTTGACAGAAGCCAGCTAAGACCAACCTGCATTACCTGATAATGTAGTTAGAAGAGTGCTGTGGGGTTTTTTTTGGTACCAGGGGTCAAACTCAGGTCCTTGCTCTTGCACAGCAAGCAGTGAAACCACTGAGCTAAATCCCCTGCCCAAGTGCTGTATTTTTAAAATTATTATTATTAAGGGACTTTGTCTTGCCAGGTTTTGTCAGAGTCCTTGAAGGCACAAAGAAGCAAGACTTTACCAAGCTTACGGAACAGGCTATGTGATTTTCTTGGTGTCATATTACAAATAAATATGTGTGTGAGGGACAAGAAGGGGTACAAAACTTGCGCTCAGCTGCCTGGTAGTGAGGTTGTGTGGGAAGAGACATGTAGACTACCTATCTCTGATTTTCTAAACCTAACAGCTGTGAGTGATTGAGCTATGAGGCCTCACACAGCCTGCCACATGGGTAATACTATTATCCTGGTCACATGGGGTACTGCTAAAAATTAATGATTTTCTTTTTCTCTTTCTTAAAGGAGAGGATCCCATCATGGGTTTACTGAAAGAAGCTGTATTCACCTGGAGGAGCATCAATGAAATGGGCATCTGTGTCACTGAGACAGCTTGCTGACGGGTACAGGAACAATGTCACTAACTCTTCTGTTTACAATCACAGGTAATAAGGCCCTTTGTACCTGACAGTTGCAGAAAATGGCTTTATCTACAATGGAAAGGGGAGTAATCCTCCAGGATTTTAAATGGAAAAGCTGTCAAATCTGGGAAAGAAGAATCTCTTGGAGAAATGGAAGTGAATTTAGAGTTCTAAAAGTGAAGGATTGCATGACTTATGGCCTTAGGATGTGACCTTAAGAGTGAAAACAAGGAGAAAACAAGGAGCAGTTGGGCAGCAGAAGACATGCAATTGAGGACTTGGCCTCTATCTTGGCAATCTCTTCGATTTTCAGGTTCCCTTATGACACACATCCCAAAACTTTCATTGTATTTTTAGCAGTGGACAAGTTTAAGCAACCTTAACCTTAGAGGCAAAGTTACCTGTGAAGACTGAATAAAGTATATAATGCATTTTAAAACAGCTCTGGTCACTTGATTGCCCTTAGTATAAATCCCCATGGAAGAAGGGGAGAGAGAAGGATTCTAGGTGGATGCATCACTGCAATCAACAGCTTTCCTGAGGCTGGCTGGTAACCTGAGGGTGATTGTGTCAGGCCTGAACATGAAGGGCAAGTGCTGCAAACTTGGGAGTTCCATTGTGGAATACTTTTGGGTAACTCCATCTAAGAGAATGGTGTTCTCCACCTACAAAGATCTGCAGTGTCCTGGGAGGGCTCAGTGTCTCCAAATTAGGACAAAGTCTCATGAGTAACATAATGTTGCACTGAAAAGTGCTGACTGAAGTCTCCAGGATCTTCCCAATTGTGGTAAATTGTGGCTCAATCCCTTCTTTCAACTATATCAACTGCATATGAATTGACATTTTATGGGGGAGCTATAAACCCAAAAAGTGAAACTCCTGATAAAAAGTATAAAATCTTAAATTATGAATTAGTAAAAGAGATATGATTATATTAAACACCCTTATTTATGAGAATTCATAGGTTTGTTGTAGTACTCAAAACAACAGAAACTTAGTCCTTTGAAAGGAATAAAATAATAGCAGTAATACAGTTTTTACAGGTGGTATACATTACAATTAATATCATAGGTTGGTGTAGGGATTCAGCCTGACATAACTGCAGCCATTTTGAGTTGTAAACATCATGATTGTCTCCGAGCAACCCTTATTGGCTCTCCCCACAGTTTCTCAGCATTCTATAAAAAAAGTCAGTAGAGTGTTATGTGGAGCTTTGTCACCAGTACCCTGCACTGTGAGCACAAGAAATGTGCCAAATGTCCTTGATATTAGCTTGATAAAGTACCTACTAACTTGAATGAAAGTCACTTCTGTTCATTTTATAAGTCCCCTCCTTTGGATCCCAATCAGGGGTCTACTAGTACTGCTGCCACCTAAGATCAAGTCCTCAATAATTGCTCTCTGTGCAATACAGAATCTGTCTACCTCTTTTTTTGGTCTCACAGCTCCTTGCAACCAATTCTCATATACTGGGGCCAAGTTGTTCTGGAACAGTTGACAAATTTCTTGTCAAATAAATTTAGAGCCCTGACAACTGTTGTCCTTCTTGCCTCAATTTGTGCTTTCTTCTTGTTTTATTTTTAAAATTAATTCATCTTTATAGTACATAATTGACATTACTTGTGGGGATATAGTGCTTGTACCTAGCACATCTTGATTCCCTTTTTTCATCTCCTTTCCCTTCTATTCCATCCCCTTCCCTCCATCTTTTGATTTCCTTCATCTTGAGAAAAATCTACCTCCCTATTTCCTATTATCTATCTTTTATTTTGCTTTTTATTTGGACTTTGGGCCTCTCACAAAAGAGAAATGATAGGATATCTAAGTCTGTGTGTCATATTTATTTCACTTAACATTATGGTTATGGGTGGAATTATGTCAACTCTGAATCCTTAGTACTTTTGCATGTGAGTTCCTCTCTGGAAATAGAGCATTAGCAGATATAATTAACTTTAGTTGAAGTCATTAGGGTAGGTCCTAATCTACTATGATCAGTGAGATGAAAATAGGCAGAGAGAGAACCGCACACAGGGAGAATGCTATGTAGTGATGTGGTGATGGAAGTGAAGACTGGGCTTATGCTACCACAAGCCAAGGCATGCCTGGAGCTACCAGGAGATGAAAGATGCAAGGAAAGAATGTCCCCTAATGTGATCCTACTAAAACTGGGCTTTCAGGTTTCTACTCTTTAGAACCGTGAGAAAACACATTTTTGTTGTCTTAATCCATCAAGTTGGTAATACTTAATTACAGCAGCCCTAAAATATTAATATAAAATAACCAGTATAAGAAAAATGGAAAGTTTTCTTATCATTTAGATATATAAATGGAGGAAAACACACAAGGTACTGTACTGATAAACATAAAAATATAAGATCTTCTATGTATAGCTTGAGTTGAGAAACAAGCTTAATCAAAGAAAACCTTTTTTCTTTTTTAGCAGTTGTACATGGCGGCTTCCAAGATAGTTAAAAGAGTGCAACAAAGATGGGACTCTTCAGTGCTTTGAGGGTAATGAAGATAGAATATTATTCAAGTACTGTCTTCCTTATGAATGCCTATGAATTTCCTAGTCCTTCTATTTTTCCCATATTTCTCTTTCTTTCTTCAACTCTGATCAAGTAAGCTCAAGAAGATTTCTCCTGCTTTGTTAAAATCTTGAAAATGGTATGGAAGTGAAAACACTAGTTTAAAAATCTCACTAGTTCAAAGATGGCCTACAAATTTCAAGGAAACTTCCTAGGGCCCTTCACATCTTGAGAATTGTTTTTTCCCTTTTTTGGGGTACCGGGGATCGAACTCAGGTCCTTGCACTTGCGAGGCAGGCAGCAGAACCACTGAGCTAAAATCCCCAGCCCCTGCTTTTTCCTTTGAAGTGCAACCAAAGATACAACATCACCAGGACCCAAGTCATACTCTGGACTCAAGCTAATCACCTCAATCCTTATTGTTTTTCAAAATGAGGTCATCAATATTCTAGATGATTGATTTCTTTCTCCTGAGAAAATGTCTAGTTCTTGAGTACATTTAGAGAGAAAATCAAGTAGAATGTGAGTCAGCATCCACCCTGTGCTTTGTCAGGAAATATTATTTGAGATCTATCAATAAAGGGAGCATGGAGCCTCTGAGAAAGAAAACTGATCCTTACCCCACACACAGTACACACACACACACACACACACACACACATGTGCACACACAAACACACACATGTTTTCACAGTCCTGCTCCTCGGAGTTGAGAGGGAAGTCTCTGAAGGAATGAAAAATTGAGAAATAAGTTCTGAGGCCTGCAATGGAGATACCAGAAAGGAAATCTTTTGAGTTAGTTCCCTAGCAATACAACTTAACTACTTAGTGAGATTCTGTCTCAAAAAAAGGGGGGAAGGGGCAAGAATATAGTTCAGTGCAAAGTCCTTGGGTTCAACTCCCAATACCAAAAAGAAAACAAAACAAAAAACAAAATGTGACAACAAAAAAAGGGAGAAAGAATTCAGGTTCAGGATCTTTGAATGAGATCTGCAATAGTCTGAAGTGATCTTAGCACTAAATTGAAATCCTTGGTTCAATAACACATGTGGCCTAAGCAAGGATGAAAATGCTTGAACAATATTTCTAACTAATGCACAGATCTTAGACACCATTCATTTTATCAATTAAAAATTATTTCTAACATCCCTTGTGTAATAAAGATCCCCATGGAGACTTAGCTATGGTGTGAGGACACACAGAAGTTGCCTCTGGTACTGGAGGAACTTTGGGGCCGTGGTTGCTAAGAGAAGGCCCAACCCCTCCTCATTGCTGCCTCTTTCCCCTGAAAGCTCTTGCTTTGGCGAGGCCACAGTCCAGGCTCTCATGGTGCCTAGGCCATCAGTGGAGTGGGTGCCAGGAGTGAGGGACTCAGGTGTACACACAGGGACCAGTCCTGTGGAAGCTGAGTGAGAAGGTCACTGTGGAGTAGGCCAGCCCTGCCCACAGCTGCACAGTGTTCCTGGCCATCCTACTGGATTTGCTCCAGCAGTGAAGTTTTGCTTATTTGCCAAGCTACATCCAGATCTCATGGAGGAAAGGAATTCACTTCACCTTTTCTGAGAAATGGGATACAGGGGACCCCGCCCCCTGAGAAGTCCATGCAGAGAAGTAGCCATCCTCAGTGAAGAACTCAGACCATGAGTCCTGCGGATTTGAAGGCAGTTGCCGGCTTGCCAGCAAACAGTGTTTTAGGTCAGGCCAATGGTCGCAGGAGAGCACCACATGACTTTCCCATGACGTTCAGTGAGGAGAGCCAGAGCCCAGGAGAGAGTGCCAAGATTGTGGTCACTTTGAGGAACCATAAAAGAAAATGCTTTTGTTATGGCTGCTACCAAGGGCTGCAGTGCCACAGGAAAGGGGGACTCCTGATTCCAAGAAAAGTCCAACTTAACCAACTTCGAAGAATAAAAGTGTCCCCTCTTATGATGTACGAGAAATTACCCATGATGAGATTTCAGTATAGGATTCTCAGATCCTAGCACTTCAGAACAAAAAGCAAAGTCTGTAAGCTAAGAGAAGCCCAGGGAAGCTGGGTACAGAAAGTTACTGGAAACCATCAAGAGACCCTTAGGGATAATGTGAAAGGCGGCAGTTGAAGCCCATTCCCTTCCCCAGCACCTAGAAACTCCCCTTGCCAGCATTAGCCACACATTCCAGATATGGACAGCGATGTGCTGGCAAAGGGAAAGAACCCTTGGCTGTGCTAAAGGGAGCCTTTGCATGGGCAAGGAGCCTCATGTAGATGGTGCATTCCCTGACCAGTGGAATGGTGGTGCCAGCAATGCCTGGGACCAGATGCCTTCTTCCTCTCAGTTGTAGTGTGCAGAGCTGACTGCTGAGCACCCCTTGTCAGAATATAGTCTAAGTAACATGTCCCCTTCAGACACTGAGAGAGATGCTGTGACGCTGAGTCGGGAGAATGGCACGGGTGCTGTGGTTATCTGTAAGGTAGAGCTACTTGTGCCTGGAGCCAAGGAAGCTGGGAGCAGCATGGATGGGCCTGTTTCCCATCAGACTAGGGAGCCCGAGAACCTTGAGATGGAGGAGGAGGGGGTGCTCAAGCAGAATAGCCTCAGCTCCAAGCTGCTGCACCACCTGTACTGTAAGAGTCCCCTCTAAGTACCACCTCTGGAGTGCAGTGAGATCAAGCTAGAGAGTCCCTTGTGAGGTGGCAAGAACAGTCAGAAGGCGGAGCCCATGGATCATGAGCAGCTGTCCATCTGTCTTTCTGTATTCCTAGATGAGGTTATGAAAAAGTATGGCAGTTTGATCCCACTCAGTGAAAAAGATGTCCTTGCAAGATTAAAAGATGTCTTTAATGAAGACTTTTCTAATAGAAAACCATTTATTAATAGGGAAATAACAAACTATCAGGCCAGACATCAAAAATGCAACTTCCACATCTTCTACAATAAGCACATGCTGGATATGGATGATCTGGCCACGCTGGATGGTTACAACTGGCTGAATGACCAGGTCACTAACATGTATGGCAAGCTGATAATGGATGCAGTCCCAGATAAAGTTCACTTCTTCAACAGCTTTATTCATAGACAGCTGGCAACCAAAGGATATAATGGAGTTAAGAGATGAACTAAAAAGGTGGATTTGTTTAAAAAGAGTCTTCTGTTGATTCCTATTCACCTGGAAGTCCATTGGTCTGTCATTACAGTGACACTCTCTAATTGAATTATTTCATTTTATGATTCACAAGGCATTGATTTTAAGTTTTGTGTAGAGAATATAAGAAAGTATTTGCTAAGCAGAAAACAGACCTGAATTTCTTCAGAGTTGGCAGACTGCTGTTATGAAGTGTATTCCACAACAGAAAAATGACAGTGACTGTGGAAGTTTTGTGCTCCAGTACTGTAAATGGCTCACCTTGGAGCAGTCTTTCCAGTTGTTGCAAGAAGACATGCTTTGCATGCACAAGCAGATCTACAAGGAGCTGTGTGAGTGCCAGCTCCTGGACTGAAGCTGGCAAGGACTCACAAAGTCTGACCAAGTTGGAGCAGATGGTTTGTTACTTGAATCTCCACTTATAAGGATTTTTATAGATATTTCAAATCAGTGGTATTGGGCCACTATTGTTATCTCAAATTTATTTTTGCCCTTACTCATTTTTCCAGCTACCACGTACTTTTTAATGTTCATTTTGGTTTCATTTTTAATTTTGTGGATTACATGAGTCCCTCCCATATTTAATATTTATTATCCAAATGCATGCATATAGACAGAGCATGCAGTGAAGAGTATTTAAAAAAAACTTAGTAGATTTGGTGCAACTTTTGAAACTTAGACGTGAACTGAATACAGGTTTAAAGTTTAATTCCAGAACCTAAAGATGCAAGATGTTTTTGATACAGCATAACTCAGAGTAGTAGGTGCTTCTTGGAGCATAAGGGGTAGCAAAGAGTGTCCTGACAGAGGCAGTCCCATTTATTTTGCCAGCCTCACCTCTGACTGACTTCCCCTAGGGCGTCTGTCCACAGAGGCTCCTGGCAGTGCAGCAACTGTTTGGGGAGAGTCAGGGTCTGAGCAGAAAGCAGCATCCTGGATGCCACTTACCTTAACAAATGAGATTTTAGTCTTAATCTTGGGAATTACAGTCCATAGTCTAAAGCTCATAAAGGCCTCTGCTGGGACATTGAAGTGCCTGGATTTTTGTTTTTGACTTGTGAAAAAATTTAGCAACCATCGGTCAAATGAGAATTCAACCTTCCTGGAAGTAATTTGCAAGTTGTTACTTCCCTTATGTGGCCATCCATGTGGAAGAAATTAAAATTTACCAAATACAAAAAAAGAAAAAAAAAGAAGTTGGCTTCAGAACCTAATTCAAGTTTTTCAGATATTAGCAGGGCATCCTTCAAGATTGTATATCAGATTAGAATATATACTTAAATTATTCTCACGTCACCCCAGTGCTGAGGAGCAGAGCCATCCACAGCACAGAGGAAGTGAACCTTCTGGGCCACCATACCACTGCTGCCAGTGCTGAGGTGAGCTGCACAGGTGCCAGCACCACACCAACCCCACCCCAACCCACCCCCATTGAAATGAGAAGACACATAAACCAGTCTCAAAACCAGATTTCCACTATAAACATAGGTGCACCTATATTGCTGTGGTATGATTCTTTAAATTCTTTGGGGAAGATCCCCAGTAGTGGAATAGCTGGGTCAAATGGGACCTGTAGTCCTAGTTCTTTGAGGTATCTCCATACGGATTTCCACAGTGGTTGCACCAGTCTGCACTCCAATAGCTAAGATTTGGAAACAGCCCAAGTACCCATCAACTGGAAACTGGATAAAGAAAATGTGGGTTTTTTTAATAAAATGGAGTACTGCTCAGCCATAAAGAATGAGAAACTAGAGTCATTTATAGCTAAATAGATACATATTGAGGTCATACTCTTAAGTGAAATAAATAGGACACACATGTGTAAATACCAAATAGTATCTCTAGTGTGAGAAACTCAAAGTGTAAATAAGGATGAAAATGATTAAAGTAAGTAATTGATAATTTGAAATAGGAAAAGGTCCAAAGATGGAGGGGTGGAGTGAGGGGAAGGGGAAAGGGAGGAAAGGAAAGGAAAAACTATGAGAAAAAAAAAAAGGAAACAAAGTCTATGTAAATAGGGAAGGGCGGTGGGGGTGAAGGGCACATAGGTAATGGGGAAAAAATAAGAACTAAGATACATCATGTTCTGGTACAAACACCCAATGAAAAATGTAAATGTATTGTATACCTAAAATATACCAATTAATATATAAATTAAAAAAAAAAAAACCCAGATTTCCAGATCACCTAAAGCAACCCCAAAGGGAAATGAGATGGAACAATATGATACTAGAAACCTGGACTCCCTCAACTGGCAACAAAAGAGGATCTAAAAAAAATGAAATCAGAAATAATTTCTCAGATAACAGCAGAGATTGCACCCACAGTGCAAGACATGATTAACAGCTGCAGAGTGGACACAGATTAAAAAAAAAAGAGGAGCTGAGGAACACGATGGAATCCCAAAATAGGAAAAAATGGAATCCATAAAACACATGCAAACAGATTTCCAAGAGATTAAAAACTCCATCGAAAGTCTATGCAGCAGAATGAACCAATGAGAGGACAGAATTTCAGATATAGAAGATAAGATTGCAATTAGTGAATAGGAAAAGAAAAATTGCTTTAAAATTCTAAGGGACCATGAGAAATCAATCCAGCACCTGCTAGACAATGCAAAGAAGAATAACATAAGACTGATTGACTGGAGTCAATGAAGAACCAGGAGAGAGTGCAGATGACATAAAAAAACAGTTCACAGGAATGATGGCAGAAAACTTCCCAAGCAGGGGAAAAGAACTTGACATACAGATAAGTGAGGCTTATAGGACTCCAACTAGCATTGATCAAAGAAAATCTACATAGGCATATAATAGTTAAGATTCCAAAAACCTAACAGAAGAACAAAATTCTACAAGCAGATAGAGAAAAGAAACAAATCACATACAAGGGAAAGCCCATCAGAATCACAGCAGACTTCTCAATGCAAACCCTCAAGGCAAGAAGAGCTTGGAGTGATGAACTTCAGCCTTAAAGGAAAACAGCCTCTAACACAGATTGATTTACCCTGCAAAACTATCATTCAAAATTAAAGGAGAAAAAAAGATACTTTCATGACAATGAGTACCAAAGGAATTTCATGAATACTAAACCAGCACTCCAAAAAATTTTAGACAATATCCTGGGAAAAGACAATGCGAATCACAACCCCTGGAAGCCCAGAAGAATGAATCCATGAGGCACAACAAGGAATGAAACATAAAGGGGGAGATTCCAACAGAAACAAAAGTCATGACAAAGATAACTGAATACGTATCAGTTATAACCATCACTGTTAATGGTCTCAACAATCAAAAGACATAGACTGGCAGAATGGGTAAAAAAGCAAGATGTAACAATATACTGCATATAAGAAACACACTTAACTCAAAAAGTAACTCATAGACTGAAAGTTAAAGGGTGGAAAACAGTACTCCACGTGACAGGAACCTGAAAAAAAGCAGGAATAGCTATAGTCTTTGCAGATCAAGTAGATTTCAAACCAACACTGACTAAGAGAGACAAGAAGGACATTACATCCCTGTAAAGGGAAAAATCCAAGAGGAAAAGATGAAAATCACAAACATATATGCACCAAACACTAGTGTGCCCAACTATATAAAACAAATCCTAACCGACATGAAAAATCAAATAAGCACCAATATAATAATACTGGGGGACCTCAATGCCCCACTGTAACAAATACATCAATTAGACAAAAAATAAGCAATGAAATACGAAAACTCAATCAAACTCTGGAACTAATGAACTTAAAAGATGTGTACAGAGTGCTCCACCCCACAAAATCAGAATGCACATTCTTGTCAGCGGCACACAAGTCATTCTCCAAAATACACCACATACTTGTTCACAGAACAGGTTTAAGTAAGTGCAAAGGAATTCAAGTTATCCCCTGTATATTATCAGACCATAGTGCAATGAAATTGGAGATCCACAGCAAAAGAAACTCAAAAAATTTCATAAACACGTAGAAACTGAACAACACACTTCTGAATAACCAATG